>BMAU01004594.1:0-38659 GCA_019973935.1 Trichonephila clavipes
AAACTGGATTTTATGAAATCCGCCGTCCCATATCTGAAGTATTTGAATCATTAAATGTGGTAATTCGAAATTAAAAATGCACTTAATAGTAATTATAGTTCACTTGAGTTCTTAAAATTGTACTGTCCAAAATGTCCTTTATGTTGATTCCAGAGTTCTTTTGCTGTCTTATGTGATTAATGTGGAGTCTTGACAGTTCGTTGTAGCTCGCAAGGAGCCGTGCTTTCTTTAGCAGTGTCGTCGCAGCATGGTGATTGATGGGGTGGCATCTGGGGTGAAGCGCTTGTCAGGAGGAGTGACGTCATCTCGTAGAGGAGTGGGGTGTCAGTCTTGATTTGTGGTCATTCTGTTGATTGTCAGTCCTGTTGTGTGAGATAGGGCACTTCTATTGGATGTTGCAGCAAGTGAGAATCCTCTCTATTGGCCGTGCCGTAGGTTGTGCAGAAAGTAGTGGGGGAAAATTTTTGAATAATTTCCTGTTAGATGCATTGAATGTAGAATTGTTGGGGAGTTGAATGAAATTTAAAGTTTAATGAAAAATTAATGAAAAGTAATTTAAAATTTAGCAATAAGGGGTTCATTCGCCGATCGGTGAATGAACGTTTAAGTGAATTATGGCGGATTGTAGGAGTCTAGGAGAATTCTCCTAGGAGAATCTAGGAGAATCCTCCTGAGTGTCCAGAGGGGTGTAATTTTCGAGATTGATGATGTTAGAATTATTGATGTTGGGGAGATTATCATAGAAATTTTTGGCTAAGTCTTGAATATGTTTTTTAAAAGGAGGTATTTTGATTACTTTATAAATGTTTTTGTTGGAGTTGTATCTACATGCTCTTACAATACACCGAATGATGGAATTTTGAGCTATTTCAAGAATTTTGATATTTGTATTAGCTGCGTAGCCCCAGATGGGACATCCGTAGCTCAGAATTGGTCGCAAGACGGCCGTATAGAGAAGTACTTTATTGTATAAATACATATTGGAATTCCGGCAAATTAAGGGGTAGAGTTTCTTTAATGCGATCCGGAATTTATCTCGCGCATAAAGAATATAAGGTTTCCATGTGAGAGTTTTATCAAAAGTAATTCCAAGGTACTTAGTTGTTTGAGACCAGCGTAGTGGTGTGGAATATAGAGTGGGTGGTGCAATTGGTTTACGAGTTTTAGTGAATAACACCGCAACGGTTTTATCCACGTTGATTTTGATCTTCCAGTCGTTGAAGTATTTTTCGAGTAGGGCCAGGTGTTTGTTTAGTGCTATTACGGCGGTATTAGTCGCGGGTTTTTTCTTGTTACTTACTGTGTTAACATTTTTAACTATAGTTCCGGTCGAGGTTCCTTCAACGGGATCGATTTCGGAGTCGTTAATTTCAAGAGCGTTGAATTTGTTGGAAAGATTTAGCCTAAAGTTTTGTTCAGTATTCGGTTGAGTATTTTGATTTTTAGATAATTTGCGGTTAGGTGGGGAAATAAATTCGGATTCGTTATCTTTTCTTTTAAGTGATGAAAATAAATTGAAATTGATGAAATTGATGATGATGTGATGAAAATGATGAATTGATGAATTGAATTGATGAAAATAAATTGAAATTACCCCGTAATAGGGTAAAAAATACATGAAATCTATTTTTGTGTGTGTTGAGTTTATGGAGCTAAATATAGTTTTAAATAAAATCAAAAATGATTATCATTTTGATTAATTTTCTACATTTTAAAAGTCATTGGTCTTCTAGTGTCTCTTCCCCCCATTAATCCTTACATTGCGGCCCACGGGAAATATTTGTCATATGTTTGTGGCCATGCGGAATAAAAGCTTGAGTACTGTTGATCTAAACCCTAAGGTTTTTAGTACGTTTTCTTACAGAGTTTAATAAATATGAAACTGAAATGCATGTAGTATTACCTTAATTAGACGCATTAAAATTTTGCTGGATGAATTAAAAAACTTGTAAAAAATGATAATGATGATCAATCACGTCAAAATGTATTGTAAGCTGTATGTGAACAGCTTTACACTTCCTCTCGTAAAACTGTCAGTATTTGCTCCAAAATATGAATATGTCGCAGAGAAATTACGAAATGTAGAATTTGATTAAGTCCCCAAGGAATGTGATCAATTGTCGGGAGATGTGAAAAAGAACTTCTCTTCAAGGTCATTTCCCTGATGAAAGTAAGTGATTTTATCAAATACCCTGGACTCTCAGTAAAATGATGAAATGAACTGGTCAGGATTTGCATTAGCAAAATGCTGCTCGGGGGAGCCACCGGGGAGGGTCGTCGAGTCATTGTACTTCCTAACCAAACAGGCAGTACTATCCATCCCCCAAACATCAACCCCATATCTTTAAAAAAATAGCTCCATAGAATTATCATGGGAATTGATATTTTAGTGTGGAAGTCCTCCCCTGCCCAAAGCAGGTCAACATAAGCAAAGAACATATGAAGGGGGGACAGGCCAAGTCGATCGACGCCACCTTGCGTGCTTCCCTGGTTTGCTGTTACACATTTCTATCCCTTTTCACGAAACCACTCCCACAAATATCTATTAAACAAGTGGAAATATCTTACAGAAAAAAATACAGCTTATATTTCTAATTTTTTGTTAATTCGTTTCGATTAATTAATTTGTATTTCATTGACGATTGTTGAATTACTTATTTCTACGTTTAATATATAATGCACCATATTTGTTAAATAAACCATTTTAAACTCTTGATAATATTATTTCATCATTTCACTGAAACAGATAAGGGATTTGAACAAATCCTTACTTTCATCCGGGCAAAGACGTTATTTTAATTTTCCCGCCAATTAATCATATTTAGGAATTTGATCAAATTCTTAATTTCATCGGTTCCTGCAAAATATATATGAGCTCAGTTTTAATTCGTTATTTATTTCTAGTGAGAATACAAAAGCCAATGCTTGAAGCAACAGTCAAAAATCATAATGCTGTGCTGTTTCAGAGAAAACAGCATTGGGGCGTCTCCAAGAAAAATATAATTTTTATTACAAGATGGCGCTAGTATGTGTATTAAGAGAAAACATGGCGAACACAAAATGAAAAGGTACTGCAGTCTCTGCCTTCTAAATTTGAGTAGTGAATTTTTAGTAGACTTCAATACCATGAAACAAACTTTCTACGAAAAAAAGTGATGCTATTATTTTTTTAAACTGTTAGGTGACGGCCGACGCACAGCTTCGATAACGGCTGGAAAATCCGATTTCCATTGAAAATGACGGCAGCCACTAAGTTTTCGTCGCTAGAGGACGCTTCATGCCGACCGTAAACTCCACCACTTTTCAATATGAATATAGCAAATAGAACTACACAACAAAGCAAATAGAATTACTCGCGGCCACAAAATGATAATTTAGGAATGAAATCGTATCAAACCAAATAGCTGAACTTTAGGAAAGTATGAGCTAAGGAAAATCTATTTGACTATATTTTTATTTGTATTTAATTTTGTTTCATTTATGAACTGCGGGTACATTTTGTTTAACTGACTTGTGTGGCTATAGCAACGCCATCTACATCTGAAATTAATATGCTAAAAAAAGTACAAACTCGAAAAATTGTGTGTGTGTCCTCGTCTTTTCTTACTTAAATATATTTTCCCGATAACATGAGCAAGATTTGACAGACTCTCAGAGGCCGTTCTCTACATGCGGGGGTCGACGAATACAAATCAAAAGACGAATGTAATTAAAATTTAAGAAGCAAACAGTAAGACAAAGTTTGATGGATTTAATGTAAAAAAAGAACGCTATCTTTTATTAAAGTACACCTAATTCTGTTTTTATTCAACAAATACGTTAGCGTCGGATATACACGTGTGTAATAGGGAAAAAATCGTGGGAAAATTCAATACAATTTTGGAAAAATAGAAGATTGATGCAGGTCCCAAGAAATCAGAAAAAATATTTTAAATGAAAATTTTCATGTTAGGATTTTAAACAATAAATTTCATAAAGATTGCACGTCTATCGTACAAAGTGAATGATTTGAAAAAAAAAATGTCATTAATTCATGAACCCAAAAACCTTAGAAATATTAATATGAGTTTAATATCTATCTCCATTTGTATCGTTCTTTTTCTTTCTGGTACCTCAATAGTCGTGGTTGGTATCGCATTAAGGATGTGACATCAATACACTATATACTGATGGTCTTAACCCTAAATAACATATCCTTAATTGTTCAGAAATAAAACTGAAGACAGAATTTATAACGTTGTTTATCTACTATTTATTATATCGACACATTATTTTTATCCACGATATTTTGGGAGATTCCATTTCAGGTTCTTCGATACCTCATACAGGCTCTATGGCCGTATATCTGGAAAACTTTTTAGAATATCTTTAAAAAGATGATAATTTACAAAAAAGTAAAGTGACCATTTTTTTAAAAATGAAATGGAGGACGAAAAATTAAGAAAAAATTACAACTTATAAATACATGAAACCTTTTATTAATTCAAACATAAATACGTCAATTACGCTTACATTCTTTTTAATTAATATCTTAAACAAGTATTTTTCCGTGGAATGAATTTTTTTTTGTCTGCATATCATTTTCTAATAATATATCGCAAAGTTCGGGCAAAAAATATCCTTCATACTGCATTTTACGGCAAGCACTCTGTAGCTAAAATATTACCATTCAATTTTGATTTCTCACTAGTCCCTTCACAAAAAACATTACCAACTGAAAAAAACTCTTCCAACTGCTGCATTAGTTCCAGGGCAGCACAACGTAAATTCAACAAGAATAATCACCTTTTCAAATGGAATGTGTTCATTTTTGAAATGGTTTAAGTAATTTCAACCACCTTTAACTAATTTCTCAGCATGTTGATTTTCCAATTGTTCTAATTTATAAGAATTAAAAAGAAATTCAGTCATCTCTCTGCATCAAACTGACAATTGTCATCGAATTTAATATCAGGCATTTCTTTCGATAAAAATTCAACGTAATTTTCTATATCTGCCCAATTTACACACAATTTGACACAATCAAAAAAATACCATTGAAAACTGTTATTTCCTGTGATACTTGTTTCAGACAATTCTGCGACATTTTGGAAATCTTTTTGGTTCATCTCTGAAAACAGAGATTAACAGATCAGATTTAAAATATTGAAAAGGAGGACTGAAAGGAGGACACTTTTCGAGGAAGGACAGAGCCTATATAAGGAGGATGGATCATCTATGATTTCGATCAGAGCAGACGTGTTTTTCTGAGCTCTTGACATACAATCTATTTCTGTTCAGGATGTCACAAATGGAAACTGAATCACCGGATATTACTAATAGTTGCGATCGAAGCAGAATTTCAACTGAAATCGAAGTACTTGATATTATAATCAACCGCTGCACTGAACTTGTCAACCTACCAGATACCCATGACACAACCAAGAGATGAAGGCCATTCTTCGAGCCTCTATTGATGATGCGCAAAGAAAAAAGGATGCATTGGTGAGTGAGCTACGTTCCCTCCCCCCATGTTTGACTTTTAATTGCAAAAGCAGTTACTGCACTCCCCCAGCTATTGACTGAAAAGCATAAGCACAATTTAAATAATTATTCTGAAGCCCCTTCTAATTCAAATAATGCTAAAAATAAAAATAAAAAACGAAAAATTAAAAGGGATTCAGTGGAAGACTTTGTCTTCCACAAGAAAACAGCTAGACCTGTCTCTCCTTTAATTAGTGAACCAATCACAGTAAACAATAGTTTTTCAGATCTTGAATCTGAAAATGATAGAGAGCAAGTTGCAACGGAAGAAAATAATGAAACAGCGATCCCAAAACCCAAGCACCCTCCCCCAATTCATCTTAAAATGAAGGAAAATTTCAGAGACCAACTTATAAATCCATTTACCAAAAATTCACAGGAATTACAAATAAAACACACATCAAGAGACTTCATTAAATTAATAGCCGACAACATCGAAGAGTATCACGCTCTTATATACAAAATTTCTAGAAGGAGAAAAAAATTCTAATTTTTCTCCCTTAAACCAAAGCCAGTAAAACCAATCAAAATAGTCCTCAAAGGACTTCCCATTTTTACTAAAAATCTCACGAGATTCAATCCGAGCTTGAAGAAAGGGATTCACAACTGAAAATGTTTCCCAATTAATCTCGAAGAAAACTAAGACCGCCCTCCCATTTTTCCAAGTCACCCTCCCCCGTAACGCCATTAATCAAAAAATTTTCAATCTCAAAACAAAAGGTTACATGCAAGTTAGAGTCAGTGGCGTAACGTACACCTCCGCAACCGCCACATCGCGGGGGGAGCTGGGTTCTAAGGGGCCCAAAGCCTGACTGACGCAAGTGCCTACCCTTTGTAAAGTTCAACGTGGGGGCCCAAAACCTGACTTTGCAAGGGGGCCCAGGAAAACCCATTTTGCATAAATTGCCAGGAATATGGCCATCCGGCCTGCTACACCAAATGTCCCAAATTCCCCAAACCAAAAAAGGGCTCGCCTCTTTCCGCGAATAAAACTTTCGAAAGCGTAGGGAACGTAGGGAATGAACCGTTCTCCCTACCCCCACCCCAGTCGCTAAGTTAACCAAAAAACAAATGAAAATTCAAACAAAGTCTTCCATGGAATCCAGCTCACTGAAAATAATAATTCAGATCTAGCTCAAGTTATTGAACTGGTCAGTATAATCTCTAATATTTTAAAAAGAGATCACCTGAAATTCTACAATTACTTCCTAAATTAAAAAATTCAGAAGATGGCAAAGCTAAGACTTTGTGTGTGTATGTGTGCTTCTTTTCGAAGCTATGATGGAAGAATTTTAACCATCTTATTTTGTATAATTTCTCCTTCTAAAAATGTTTAAATTTCTCTTCTTAAATTATTAAAATGTGTAATTGATATACAATAAAAATTTGAGTATTTATACTTAATAGTTTCTGAGAAAAAGGTATGAGATGACACATCAAATGTGATGTTTGTTGCTTTGCGAGAAGCTTGTTACATACATAAAACATTTTTTTCATTTTTAATAAAAAAGTACCTAAAATAAAAATTTTCTTTATTATTCTTTACTTATAAATTTTCTTTATTATTCTTTATTTATTCTAAGTAGGAATTGACTTAATTTTTTTTTATTTACTTGTTGAAGTTCTTTTAATATTAGCTGTTTTAAAACTTATTTTGCATAGTTTATTTCAATTTTTAAATAAAATGGGTCATCGTGAGAACTTTAAAAAAATGATATTTTCCAGTTAAACCATTTCACGGCCGAGCGCTCTAAGCGCTCGCCGTACTTAAGTTCTAACTGCAGCAACACCGGGAGCGTTCAATGCGAGAGAGGGTGACCACCTCGTATACCACCCGGCTGTCTTTTTCTACCTCTTAAATTTTCGCCCCTACTGGACATCCGTCACTACACCACTCACACTCACCCCCCTCCCCAACATGGGCAGTCATTTTTCCTGAGCCATTAACCTCACTTTTCATCAGCCAATAGGAAGACTCGCTCTTCCACTCAGATTCCTCACTGAAAACTTTTCGAGATATCAAAATCCCTGCCTCGAAGCTGGCCTGCCGCCGCTCGTCCAATAGCAATGATCTACTACCTAACATGAAAACTCTACGATCAGCCATGCAATAAAAGAGACTTTTGCCAGATACGGGATTAAGGGCTCTTCGAACCAAGATGCCGAATAAATTCCCGCAGATTCTTAAATTATTCAGTAAGGTACTTCTCTACACTGCTGTTTTGCGTCCCCTTATAAGTTATGCTTGCCCTGTGTGGGGTTACTCAGCAAATACTAATATTAAAATTCTTGAAGTCTCTCAAAATTCATTTTTAGAAATATTACAAGATCTGGTATATACACCAGAAACTCCTACATCTGTAAAGCTCTTGATATACATCCTTTAAAAACTTTATTCGAACTTTTGCAATTAAATTTTTTAATAATCTCCCCAATACACATAATCTAAATTTGATAGACATTCAAAATTACCACTTAAATGACAAAACTAAGAGACACAGGAGAATACTCCTGGATTCATATAATTCCCCTTAATATTATTGCTCTGCATTTATCGGTGGTGAATGCCAACTATTCATTCTAAATTTTTACTCCATAATTTTATCTTTAATTTTAGTATTTCTTTAATTTTAGTATTTCTTTAATTTTCATAAATTCTCTTCCCGAACTCAGCTTGGACCATAACCCGGTCCAATTTTATTTTAATCTAACAACAAATTTCGGCATGCGTCCTCCGCAACTTTTTACTAGCTGGAATATTTTTAAAAATGAACTGCTTGATACTAACGACCTTAATCTGTTAGATGCAACTAATACTAATGAAATAGACTCTCAAAAATTCAATTCATTACTAACCAAGTTCTAAATGCACATTCGAAAGTTTCAAAACCAATTAACCACTCTTACGCCCATATTCACCGCTAACCTGACTACCGGTTAGAGGAAGGAAACCTGGGTTTCGCCGAAAACGATATTCACCATCGCAAGTTGATAACTTAACTCCGGTTCAAGTTAAAAAATCCTGACCCTGGGTCACTGCTGGGTTAGTTTTATCCGCACATGCGCAGTAAGCGATTTTTCAAGTGTTTACGTTTGCGTTTTCTTGCCACAAAACACTACTTTTCTTTTTTAAATTTAAATAACACTGACGGATCTGTTGTGGTGTTCGCGGATTCCCCACTCCGTCAGTGTCGTAGAATTGCCGCGTTATTTCAATATACGCTTCATTTTTTTGTGCTACTAACAACGTTTGTTTCCCTACATTCTATTATATGTAAGTGCGGCTTCATCAAAAAGCCAACACCAACTCTTTTTCGTACTGCGTAAAATTAATTCTGTTGGCATTCATTTTAAACAGTTAGCGATACTCGAGATTAAAAATAAGCTGGCACGAGGCGAATGTAGAAATTGTAGCTCTAATCGGAAGTCACGGGGTTTATTTCGACCAATGGGAATCGACCAGTAAACCCAGGTTAAGAAACCCAGAGTCACGTAACTGGAGGTCGAAAAAGAGCTATGAATTGAAGTTCTAACCTGGGGTTGACTGCCGGTTACTTAACTCTAGGTTTCATCACTGGGTTAGGTTAGCGGTGAATACGAGCGTTACTGTCTACTTCTCCGTGGAGAGCTCAAAACTCTCATCAAAGAACGAAACAAAGCCAAAAAGATTTGGTAATACAGCAAACATCCTGATCACAAGCTCGATTTAAACAGACTGCAAACCAAGTTCAAAAGACTTTCCTATAAATTTGAACTACAAGTATAGGAAGAATCCCTTCTCTCGTTAAATACAGAAGATGGCTCTTTGTGGAACACAGCGAAAGTTTTCCACAAAAAAAGCAAGAAAAATTCCATCCTTTCACTGCCAGAACAATTCTGCTCTTAGTAACAAAGACAAATCAGAAATTCTTGCCGACTCTCTTGAAAAGCAATTCTATTGAAATGATATTGGGAGCCCTATTAAGAACCCACATATCATTAGCAACTTCATAACTAACGAAACCTTTCAAAATAACTACGATCTCCTCCTTTCGCCTCGGATATTGTCAACTATATTAAAAAGATTAAAATCAAAAAAATCTCCAGGACGATCACAAATAAAATGCTGAAAACCTGCCTTTTCTACTGATCTTTACCATTACTAACATCATTGAAAATATGTTTAAACTCTTTTACTCTCCAAATGCCTGGAAAACAGCTTCGGTAATTCCCGATTCTGAAACCAGGCAAGGATCCCACCGATGTTGAAAGTTATCGTCCCATCTCTCTCCTACCAATACTCAGCAAATTAAATGAGAAAATTATCCTCAATAGAATGAATGATCATATCCTTACTAACAACCTAATAATCCCGGAGCAACACAGCTTTCAAGCAGAGCTCTCCACTTCGCACCTACTACTCAGAACAGTTGAGTATAACAAATCTACAAAAAGACGAGGAAAGCACTCTGGTGCGGTTTTCCTTGACTACAAGAAAGCGTTTGATAGAGTCTGGCACACTGGCCTTCTCTAAAAACTTATTAATTATCACTTCCCTCCCCTACTAATCCTTCTGATTAACTCCTATCTTACTAACAGAAATTTTGCAGTTAAAATTAATAATACTCTTTCTAACCTTAGACACATAAATTCTGGTGTCTCATAAGGGGCAATTTTGGCTCCGACTTTATTTAATCTCTATGATAACGATATAACAACAAACAACACGATTCTCTGCATTTAGGCGGTGATGAGTCAAAGACAAAACCCTACACTTATAGCAAACTACCTCAACATTCACAGCCTGGAAGAATGGTACAAAGATTAGAAAATTGCAATTAATGCATCCAAAACTGAAGTGATATTCTTTTCTAACATTAAAAAACTTCACAAAAGCAATGTAAATGACTTACTAATACACTGGTCTCTACATACAAAGTACCTAGGCGTCTTTTTATTAACATGTCTTTTAGGGTTCTTTGGGGCCAGAATCAATGGCAACTCTTTTCCAACCAAACCAAGAAGTGAAGCTTGAAGGAAAAATGCAAACTAGGAAGCTTATAAATAACATAAGTTTAGAGTAAGCTGTGTGGAAATTTGGGGAGTATTATGATAGTCCATGATTCAAGTATGAAGATGTTTTGAAAGTTTATGTGACAGCCAACAGAAGTTATCTGTGACAGAGAGCCCTTAGGTCAAGCTGAATACCATTGCATGCCAGTGAACCGCAACTTCAAATAGAATTAAGTAAAGGGACACTTCGTTGGACGAAAGAAGATAGGAGTGACTATTTAAATATTCGGATCTGTGATCGAATTGGAATTGAGCTCAGGCGAGTTATTTATTGATAGTGGTCCGGGTTAAGTTATTTCGATATTATATATATTGTGTGTTTAGCCACCGTAGATTCTCTCACAAATCATATTATTATCTAATCTTTGTAGAGGTTTAAGTTTAAGGTCTTAATAAAGTCCTATTAAGATCACATGGCAGCTTCTAGTTCTTCATTTATTTCTACACCTCTAGCTCACGCTGATATTCAAGGAGAAGGACACCCGAGAGGAGCGTCCTTATGGGCGTTATCCTAGATAATTACTTCACCTTTAAACAATACATCACTTATATAAGAAATAAATTCAATCAATCGATCTGTAAAATCAACCCATTAATCGCAAGAAACTCTGTTTTGAGCAGAGAAAATAAATGGTTTATCTACAAACTGATCCTCAGACCAGTTTTAACGAATGCCGTTCCGATCTGGGCGTATGCAACTAAATCTCATGTTAATCAAATTGAAGCATCTTCAAGCATCATTCTCCGACAAATTTTAAATGCTCGATGGTTCATGAGGAATAAGGACCTCAGAGCCGCGAGTAAAATGCTGTCTATTAGACAATTTATCAAAAATTAGCAACTAATTTTCAGAAAATTGATAATTCTAATAATGTTTGAGTGGAGGATATTGAAAAATATATCCCTGATTCGAATTTCAACAGACCTAGAAACATACTTTCCGATCCTTTCTTCATGTAAAAGTTTTTTAATTTCCAACTATTCGTAGTATCCATGGTAAAAGTTTACTTCACCTCTTTACATGAGTCCCTCATAGTCTGGAGGTCAGAGAAGCATGCTTCTATAGCTTAATACTGGGTTCGATTCCTAGAAGCTTACTTTTCTAAATTGCTTTAATACTCTTTAATTTTCATTAGAAAATAAACTCGACAGATCATTTTTATTTTTTTCGTGATTTTCCCTCTATTTTTTAAGTATATTTTATTAGCTTTCAAAAAAGCTGTTTCTTATTTCCTTTCATTCTGTGTTTTACCCATTTTCAACGATCGAGATCTATGCTGCATTCTCATTAGTCAGGCCCCACCCACCCAAAGATCGAAATTTTGCTTTCATTTTCGGTGTCTGCACCATTTTTGAAGCTATTTTTTTTTCTTGCACTTAAAAGTAATTTTAAATTTTACATATTTTCTTAATCTCCAGTATTTTTATTTTAACTTTAAGATATTTTAAATTAACAAAGGGCAAGAGTCAATGTGCTGCAGTTACTTAAAATCCTAACAATGTGAGGTTATAGCTCGAATGAGCTAGGTACTCAGGTCATCCACCCCAAAGATACTATATATTTCTTCTTGCCAGATACGAATATTTTCTTAATAGCCAAATGTTGAAGAGGACAGACGTGTTTCTGACTAGCTCCGCATCTTACGCAATGCTTAGAGCGATTTATTTCCCCTACAGTTCTTTCTTTACGTAAAAGCTTTCATGGTTACGGGGATTGCCTAATGAGCCTTAAATATGGATATTTGCCCATCTAAAAACGAGGAAATTTCAGCTTGTGAAACACTTGGTAACGGTAACGGTTATACATTTACGTGGAACCTTAGAAAAACTCTATTATCCACTCATCAGAATAAATTTAACAGAGAACAATTTGTTGAAGTTACATAAAAATTAGAAAGCAGTCCACATTAAATGCAGCGCAACAACGCTGGTGGAGGGATGGGTGGGAAACCACTCTCCCAGTTGATTTAGTTTCTGTTTCGCTTTCATAGAAAACGAAGAGAAAATGACGTCACATCTCCATGACAGCAAAGCCCGTCTTTCAACCGTCTGCCGCATCTCGACGGAATGAGGAGAGAAAAGGGTTTCTTTAATAACAAGGATTAAGAAAATAATATTTTTAAGTCCGTTACACGATACCTCTAAGATAACTGCGTGAGGTTATTGAAAGGAAGTTTTAAGTAACCACTTGGAAGAAAGTAAGAACAGGTGGGGGAGTTTAAAATAAGATCATGAGGGGTGAAGTTGCCATACTAAATGTGATCAAAAACTTATACGGTGCAGAGGGGGGGGGGATAATTAGAGTGAGTGAAGTCTTGTAAAAGAAAACTACTATAACAATAAAGCTCATAATTTTTTTAAATTCGTAGCAAGACATTCTCATCCTTTTCAGGGCTGGGAAGTGTTGATACGAGTGATTAAGAACTGCTGTAGGTCTCTTAGAAGATCTAGGAATAGAATTGTCGTAAGCCGGGATTTCCCGGATAGATTCATTTGAAATCTGTGGTAACCGGTTGAAGAAATTTTCTTATTGTTTTTTGATGAAATCAAGAAGCGGCGGAACATTAAGATCTTTATGCAAGACTTCGTTCCTGACAAACCAAGGTGCGTTTACTGCTCTACGCAGTTGAATGTTTTGAAAAGTGTGCAACTTGTGAAACACTTGTTACTGGTATCTCAGTCCTTCACCAAACCCTTCAAGATAATGCAAGATTCCGCACTCCCAGTCCCAGGAACTCCTTTATGGATGTATATCGGATGAGCACCGAAGCCATGATGAGAAAAAAGGAAGACTTCGTAAGTGAGCTTCGGACTCTCTTCCTCCTCCCCCGGCACTAGAAACGATTGCAATGCGCATAAGATCCTCTACTGTAGCAGCTGAAGAAACTGAGATTGAAACTAAACTAGATGTAGAAATTAACGCTAATAAAAGTAAAAGAAAGAAAAGCAGTAAGAAACATAAAAATAAGAGTAAGAACTCTCCGGAAGAATTTGTCTTATCTAAGAAGAGTGCTAGGCCGGACTCCCCTGCTAAAGCTCCCGCCCCCGCTGAAACAAACAACAACTTCTCCGACAGAGCAAGACGTAGAGCAGCCAATTCCTGAAAATGCTGATTCCCCGAGGAAACTGTTGATAAGCCCCGATCCCCACCCCCCGTTATGCTAAAAATAGAAATCAATGACAGAGAGCAAATGAAAAATTCCCCAACCTAATTTGCAAATTCTCTAATAAGTTTATTAAACTTCTCGCAAATGACTTCGAGGATTATCGTATTCTTAATCACGCATTGGAGGAGAACAAGTAGTACGAATTCTACGTAATCCAACCGAAATTAGAAAAACCTATTAAAGTTCTGATCAAAGGATTGCATATTTTCACCTCCACCGAAGAAATTTGGAACGATCCTGAAGCACTAGGCTACGTAGTTGACAGCTGCAGTCAAATGATCTCTAAAAAAACCTAAGTCCCCCTCCCCTCCCATTTTTCCCAGATACTCTGCCCCAGAATGCACATAGCAAGACCATTTTTGATATGGTGAAATTGGGTTATATGCAGGTTAAAGTTGAGGGCTTCTCCGTAAGGGGAATAAAAAACCCAATGATTTAGGTGCAATAACATTTTTCACACCGCCGCTAATTGCCACCTCAAACCGAGATGCTTAAAGTGTGCCAAAGATCACTTGACTCGTGATTGTGAAATAAAATCTCGCCAAGAAGATCCCTTTTGCATCAACTGTGAAACATACGGTCATACCGCATGCTATACTAAATGTCCAAATTTTGCGAAACCCAAGAAAGGTTCCCCCTTACCCGAAGTAAATAAAAATAACTCCTTTAATAGCAATAACGTTAGAGAAGGTTTATCTTTCGCAAACGTCACCAGCGGAAAAAGCTTCAACCCAAGTAAAAGCGTCTCAAAAAGGGATAATGATAATTGAGAGAACTTCCGAGGATTCTTTGCCAAAGACTACAATGTTTCTGATCTTACTCAAGTTCTTGAACTATTTTCAATCATCTCAAACCTAATCAAAAGAAATCCCAAGCTTTTAAACTTACTAACAAAAATTTAAACTGCAGTAACTGATGAAGAAAAAACTTGCCTCCTTATAGAAGCAATGATTTAAGAAAAATAAATTTTCATCGATTTTTAACTTAAAACCTCTCTTATTAGCACTTATATGCTAAATTATTAAATTCTGCTGAATTTTATTTCAATATTTCTTTATTTTATTTCCACTTTTAAACTTAAATTTCTTTTTGTGCAGTCATTCCCTAAGCTTACTTTCAACTTCCATCACCAACAGTGAAGAGAATGAACTTTCTTGACAAAACTTCCCCACTGGCTCGCTCTCTCCGAAGCCACGCTTCCAGTCTCTTAGCCAAGATTTCAAAACAATGATTCTCATTTCCAGATAGTGGGCTGAGGATTGCTGGCGCAATCCATGTACCTCATTCTCCAAAAGAAACAGTAAACTAATCTTTTCTTATTATGGTTATCAGCAAAGCAATTCCGTAGGCTTTGAAATGAAAAATAAAAGGATTGTATCATATATTCAGTATAAAACCTGGCAATAGTACTGGGGAGCGAATCGAGTATTTTTTATTCGGCGTTAAAGTGTTGAATAATGTTTGTAGATATAATTTGTGTGAAATAAATTTTCTGTTTTCATAAATATTATCTAACTTTAATGTGATTTTCTTCGGAAAATTATCGTGAAAATTCTAATGGTGTGCATTATTATAATAAATCAGCTAATGATTTTGTCTGATAAAGAAAGAAGTTTCAATAAATACAGTTTGACCAGATCATTTCCAGAAAAATCCATGAATTTTCAAAATGTATCAACAATAATTAGGAAGAGTGTTGTTAAGTACCGTCTCAAATAACTAAACTTTCCTGTTTCGTTTAAATTCGGAAAATGAACATCTAATTCTGAATAAAAAAATCATTAAGCTTTTATATATTTGTACCGCATTGAAAGTTATCTGAAAATGAGCTAATTACTCAATATTTTTTGTTTGTTTTATTTTCAACGAACTTCGTGGTTTCACACGTTTTCTTTCTTTTTCTTAAGAAACATAATTTATTCAGATTTTCTGTTATAACACCATTTGTGTATAATATTCACCTTTTAATATTTCGCTCAGGTACTTTTTTAACCGTTCATTAGATTTCTTTCTCTATTTTGCTCTCTATCACTGTGTCACCAGTCAGACGGGAATGTAATCTTTTTCGATGTGTGATTTTAAGAATTGTACAATTGTATAATGTTTTTCATAATCCTCGTCCTATAGTGTAAATTATTTTTAACTGGATAATTTAAACTTTCTAGCTCACTATTTCGTTTATCTTGAGTGTCTTTCCCTGGTTTCCACACCAAAATGTTATCGTTCTATTACAAAGCTATACCATCAAAATATTCCATGTTTGTTTACCTGTCAGACGGGTAATTCAAGAAATTAATTTGCAGTCGGTGAAACTTGTTGTAACCGGAACGAACAGATTTTCAGATTCACCTGATGTAATTCAAGACAAGGTGACACTGGAGCACAAATTAAAGATATTACGGAATAACTTACAGTAATTTTATGTTAAATTTCTTTAAAAGAAATTACAACCCTTCTCTTTAACTGTCCTTACTTAAAATATCTATAACAATATCTAAATTTACTATTATGGAATTATTACAACAATCTTTTTGATCCATGATTCGAAACATTTCTTTTTCGACTTAATGCAGTTAAGAAAATACTGCATCATTTGCATCCCGCTGCATAAGAGAGAGGTAGGTTTTCGCAGTTTCCAAACAATGTAAGGCATTAGAAAATGCAACAGTTTTGACAGAAGTTTCCTTATCGATTTCTACATCAAAGTCGTTCTTTATTGGCTCCGACAAACCAAAAATTCCTCAACTTTAGTTGCACAGACAGGCAATCCTCCATCATATGTAACATAATCGTTAAAATGTTAAATAGCTCCTGCGTAGTGTAGTGGGATGAGAGAAGGAAATAATGTTCTGTCCTATTGAAAACTCACACGATAGGTTACACTCACAACACATCTTGTAAAATCTAATAATGGTGTGCACTTCTCCCTTCGATTATTTTTCAGCTTTTGAAAATTTTCAGGACGTTTGCCTTCTTTTTAATCGGGGAAAGAGAAACATTCGTTAAATCGCGAAAAACGTTTAATAAAAGTTCGATAAATCGTGGCCTGACTGTAGGTATATACATACATATATATATATATATATATATATATATATATATATATATATATATATATATATATATATATATATATATATATATATATATAAAGAGTGTGTTTTTTCCAGTTATAGAAGTTTAAGTTGGCATTACTTTCCAAGATGGTGACCGATTTAGCAGCTGTCAAGTGATTTATTCTCAGTTTGGTTTGGCAATTCATCAAAACGATCATCAAGCAAGGTGTAGATTCGTCGAATGGGCCCAAAACGAGATTACCGTTGTTCCTGATTTTCATAGGCGAATTTTGCCGCATTTGGAGTGAAGTTAATCCACAAGTGTATGTCGAAACACCGTTACATCCAGAAAAACTGACTGTTTGGTGCACTTTATGGGCTGGTGGAATCATTGGTCCGTACTTCTTCAAAAACGATGAAGGCCACAACGTTACAGTCAATGGTGATCGGTATAGAGCCATGATTACTAACTTTTTCATTCCAGAATTGAACAATCATGATGTCCAGGAGTTGTGGTTCCAACAAGACGCAACATGTCACACAGCTCGTGTCACAATCGATTTATTGAAAGACACGTTTGGTGACCGCCTATTTTCACGTTTTGGACCTGTGAATTGGCCTCCAAGATCTTGTGATTTAACACCGCTAGACTATTTTCTGTGGGCTATGTAAAGTCATTGGTCTATGCGGATAAGCCACGAACGCTTGACCATTTGGAAGACAACATTCGCCGTGTTATTGCCGATATACGGCCACAAATGTTGGAAAAAGTCATCGAAAATTGGACGTCCAGATTGGACTACATCCGAGCCAGCCGTGGCAGTCGTATGCCAAAAATCATATTTAAAATGTAATGCCACAAGATTATCTTTCGAATAAAAAAAATTAATGTCAATCGAATAATACGTCGTTGTTTTATTGCAATTTATAGTTCTATACCTCTAAAAAAACACCCTTTATATATAAAATATTTTTATATATTTCTGGAGAGTGGTTGATTTAAACGATTGCGAACCAAAGTGATGTGATTTTCTGTGTTACGTGATCGAGTACGGTATCATCGAAGAGACACTCATGTAAATCGTTATTCCATTTTATTCACATCTGGAAACAAATAAAGATCCAGTAGAGATGGCATTGCACATAACAAGAAACAAACATAATGGCCCAGATAAAGACAAACATAGAACGCATTGCAGAAGGCTGATTACATGATGAAGGCAGGTAGACAAAAGAGAGCAATTACACAAGATTTTTGCTTTTTATACCAGCAGTGCAAGCGCGTGATGATTACGTAATTCTAGCTCTGATTGGATAGAATGGGCGGGACAGGGATTTTGGACTAGCCGATTACGATTAAGTTTACAATGTTAAATTTAAACCAAAGAGTTAAAGTTACTTTAAATATTAGTACAAAGATTTAATAAAAAGGATACTAGAGGGAATTATTACATATATATATCATGAAATGAGTGTGTAGTATAGTACTATGCAACGTAATTTCTTTTAAAATAATTCTGCATAAAAAAGTTATGTATATAAAATGCTTCCAGAAAGCATTTCTTACGTTATATATATTGTTTCGAAACATAACTTGTGTGTCCATGTGCATGGATTTTAATTTTTAATATTTGTAGGTGAATTCATTTGAATCAGTGCTTCTCAAACTTTAAATACTTGCGACTCAATTTTGAGTAATATAAATTTCATCGCATCCCTTCTTACAATAACAATGTATTGAATGCAATAAAAATGTAATTTGATGGTAAGGCTACGATACGACTTTATTTGTTAACCATACAAATTATCAAGATAAGGGTTAACTTTGGTATATAATTTTGTATATGACTAGCCCATGGGAGTCACTAGTAATTAATAAACTGGTTTTTAAGCGCGTATTGATAAATTAATTATCGAATACTTTGTGCAGTACTGATACGTTGATAAGTATATTATATCAGTGTTAATGTCTATATTATTCTTTACCATGTCAGAATGTATTTTGTTTTGCTTCCTTTCAGTAAATGGACTCGATTCATTTGGCGTCATAACCACATGATAGGACGCTAAGCAAGTAGCTCCGTGTTTCATTCGTGTTTGATTCAACTGAATATTTTAGCGGTATTTTCGGATTAGTATCTATCATATAACAAAATTAAATACTGTAGCGTATTAAATTGTCATAATGACACTAGGATAAAAAGTGTTTTTAGGTTTCCACTGAAGAATCCATATTTATTAAAAAAATGGATAGAAAACTTATATATATATAGTTCGAACAAACTTCAAACCATCTAACTATTCATCAGTTTGCTTCGATCATTTTGCAGAAGGATGGTTTATGTATCAGCCTTTCACCAACAGGACATTAAAACCAAATGCATTTCCTACAAAATTCTGTTTTTTCGTGCCACCATCTACCCAAAGAATTTTGCAGAGAAAAAACAAATCTTCAAAAATTAATGTTTTAATTAACAAGATTTAGATTTTTCCAGAGATTATAGCCAATTTTAAAAAAATGATAGCATTAAATTTAGTTTTCCTTATAGACCATAACCGATTAAAATATGATTAATATCATTTGATTAATTTCAGAACTTAAAATAAAAATAAGTAGTAAAAAATAGTGATTTTTTTAAAAGTGATTATATATATATATATATATATATATATATATATATATATATATATATATATATATATATATATACCCTGGTGTGCAAAAATTAAGGATGAGAGACGGTTTTTTCAATATAACTTTGTACAAAGGCTTTCCAAATCAACACATTTAATACCGTAAGATCCCCAATACGTAAGGACATGTGTAATGTAAGCAACATTTACTAAAAGAGAAATCAGAGGGATAAAAAGAAGCTTGATTGAAAATGTAGCATGGAGCGCAATGCGACTGAAGGCCGAAACATCCCTGTGATGGGTTTCCAGCAAGAAACATTCGGTCTTTAGTAGGGGATATGATCTCCCCTGACTGCTAGGCAGGTTTCACAGCGTCTGCCCATGCTGAGAATGAGGGTGTTAATGAGTTATTGAGGCATTGCTGCCCATTCGTCTTGCAGCACCAATCGAAGCCCCCGAATCGTTACTGGTGGTAAGGTACGAGCTGTCAAGCGTCTGCCTAGAAAATCCCATACATGCTCGATGGAATTGAGATCCGGAGATCGTGCCGGCCAATCTATACGTTCAAAATCCCCCTTCTCTAAGAGCTGTTCGGCAGCTACTGTGCGATGACATGGTGCATTGTCGTCCATGAAAAGGAACTGCAGACCCATAGCGCCTCTAAAAAGACGCACATATGGAAGAAGAATCTCGTTACAATAACGGGTCCCGTTCACTGAACCTGCGTCGAAGATGTGAAGGTCTGTACGACTACCAAGCATGCTGCCTCCCCAAACGAGAACACCACGACCTCCATACCTGTCCCTTTCAATGATGTTCGAGGGATGATTGCGGCTTTCCCGCTCTCTCCAGATGAGTATGCGATGAGAATCGCTACTCAAACTGAATCTGCTCTCATCTGTAAAGAGTACTCGTCCCCTTTCATTGTCTCTCCAATTCCGGTGTTCCCGGCACCACAGAGAACGCCTTCTCCGATGGGCAGGCGTTAAAGGTACACACCGTACAGGGCGTCGTGCAAACAGACCACCACCGTACAGTCTTCTGGCCACGGTAAAACGCGATATCGGTCGTCCAGTCGCCTGTGTCGTGTGTCTAGCGATTTCTCCCGCTGTCTGCCGCCTGTTTCTTCTGCCCTGTAAGACAATGTACCGGTCATCTGCGGGTGTGGTTCCTCGTGGACGACCACTACTGAACCACCGGATAGCTGTTCCTGTAGTTTGAAATTGTCTCCAAAGTCGTGAAACGATGCTGTGAGCAATTCCGAACTCTGCAGTCACACAGCGACCTTCCTCCAACTTCCCAATGATTCGACCTCGAGTAAAAGCATCCAGATGTCATCTAACAGATTGATTATTTGCCATTTCTCGCTGAGGCAGCAACTCGGTGTTATTTTAACTGCTATACGGCGTGCAATCTCTTTGCCAGAAATACTGATCTTACACCGACAACATGCTTTATACTACTCAGACACTCCCCCATTACGTCTACCTGCATATCTGCGCATGTGCTACCGTACATCACCTTAGTTAATCTCCTGATTGGTCTTTCTGTCCGCTCTGCCTCTTCGTTCAGCTGATAAGCTAATTTTTCGACTTCGTCCTTAATTTTTGCACATCAGTGTATATATATATATAAATCATTTTATAGGTAAACTTTTTTTATTGTAAAATATCATTTATAGCATACCACATTCAATTGTCATATGATATATCTAAGTTCTAAAGTACCATTAAATTTTGTCGATAGGATGCAAAAATGAGAGCAATTTACACTTAGGAACATTGAAAATAGCGACCCAAGAAGAAAGCATCGGATTGAAATGAAATTTAATACACATAATGACACAGATAAGAGATTCACTTGATATCAAAAACAAGACAATTAAACGAATACAGTGTGTGCAATGACACAAATACTGGGTAACTTCAATAGCGCGTTGGACCACCTGCAGGTGCAATAACGCCGCCACACGGTCCGGCATTGAGTTGATTAGACACCTTATGCTGTCCTGAGGCAGATGGGCCCATAAATCTTGAACAGCCAACTCTAAATCATGTACAAAGTCACATGATGGCATCTGCCGTTTTAGCTGATCCCACACGTGCTCTACAGGGGACAAATCGAGGGGAGCGGGCCGGCCATGGAAGAGTCTGAAAATGACGTAGGAAGTCTTGAGCATCTCTTGCTGTATGCGGACGAGCATTATCTTGCTGGAAAATTGCCCTTGGGAAACCATTTTGGAAAGGTCCTACATGGGGTCGAAGAATATCATCAATGTAACGTTGCCCGTTAAGGTTCCACGCATCACAATTAAAGTGGACCGGCTATCTTAGGCTATGGCCCCCCAGACCATTACACCAGCTGTGCGGGCAGTGTGACGTAGAACAGTGTGTGGGGGGAATCGTACCACTCACCAGGGCACTTCCTCAACCGTACACGGTCATCAGCTCTCCCCAAAACAAACCGGGATTCATCCCTTTACACAACCTTTTGCCAATCTGTGACATTCCACATTGATCTGGCTTGGCACCACTGTAGACGCAGTTGTCGATGTTCCGGTGTTAAAGGGAGTGAACGGAAAGGGCACTTGGATTTAAGATTTGCTTCTGCAAGGTGTCTAGAAATTGTTTGTGGAACAATTGATACGCCTACGTCTACTCGTATCGTTGAACGAGTCACTGTGGGGTCCACAAGTGCTTGCCGCACGGTTCTGCGATCCTCTCTCCTCGTGGTCTTCCTGGTCACTCCAGACCCGGTTTTCCGCGCGTGAGTACCTTCTCCTGTTCACTGCTCCCAACAATTTCTAAAGGCACACTCCGAACGATCCACCTGGCCAGCAACACGGCGCGTCGACCAGCCTGCAGTTTTCATCCCGATGATCAGGCCTCTCTCAAACTCGCTTAACTGTGAGAAATGTCTTCTAGCACGTTTACCTGACACGTATCGCTTACCAAAGTCTTCCTACAATCGGCAGGTAATCGTCACGTTTATGAATCTTCGAATTTGCGCTGGCTTATATAGCACCCTCTTCCTTATTCTAGCGCCACCTCTGCGTGTATGAGCATGCGTATTGGCCCAAAACTTGGATTATTTGCATATCCCATTACGCTGTACTTATTTGCAAAGTTTCGCGATTGTACTTAGCTTCCTTCTTGGGTCGCTATTTTCAATGTTCCTGAGTCTATAAAAGTTGTTATACTTAGCTCTGTACCAATCATAATTCCTTTTTTCTCTTGATTATTACTACTTAGTTACAAATATCGGCAACATTTTGAATTTTATTATCAAAACAAATCAGATATTTCTACTTAATTTCTTAAAATACATATATTCATAAGAAAATAACATGCTATTTCAAATTTTTAAGATGACACTTTTTTTGTAAGCTCCGTAATAACCAAATTTATATTTGAAGATTCTCACATTTCTTTGCATTTTCTAAGAAAAAATAAATTCTTAGTGTTCAGTTTGAAATTTGACACTTCTTTTTTTACTAAATTCTGAGCTTTCTTTGTTTCTTTTTTCTTTTGCAGTTTTTGATGAAGTTATTCAACCCAATATCTTGAAGAAAAATGTTTAAAATTAATTTATTAAATCATCAAATACTTTTTTTCCTGCTAATCATAATTATTACAAAAATATATATTAACCAACTTAGTATAAAATGTTTTAGTGTTATTCATTTATTTTTCTGTTCATTTTATGCTAATAAAGGGTGTTTTTTTTTAGAGGTATAGAACTTTAAATTGCAATAAAACAACGATGTATTATTCGATTGACAGAAAAAATGATTTTTTTTTATTCGAAAGATATTCTTGTGGCATTACATTTTAAATATGATTTCTGGCATACGACTGCCACGGCTGGCTCGGATGTAGTCCAATCTGGACGTCCAATTTTCGATGACTTTTTCCAACGTTTGTGGCCGTATATCGGCCATAACACGGCGAATGTTGTCTTCCAAATGGTCAAGCGTTTGTGGCTTATCCGCATAGACCAATGACTTTACATAGCCCCACAGAAAATAGTCTAGCGGTGTTAAATCACAAGATCTTGGAGGCCAATTCACAGGTCCAAAACGTGAAATTAGGTGGTCACCAAACGTGTCTTTCAATAAATCAATTGTGGCACGAGCTGTGTGACATGTTGCGCCGTCTTGTTGGAACCACAACTCCTGGACATCATGATTGTTCAATTCAGAAATGAAAAAGTTAGTAATCATGGCTCTATACCGATCACCATTGACTGTAACGTTGTGGCCTTCATCGTTTTTGAAGAAGTACGGACCAATGATTCCACCAGCCCCTAAAGCGCACCAAACAGTCAGTTTTTCTGGATGTAACGGTGTTTCGACATACACTTGTAGATTAGCTTCACTCCAAATGCGGCAGTTTTGTTTGTTGACGTAGCGATTCAACCAGAAGTGCGCTTCATCGCTAAACAAAATTCGCTTTTGAAAATCGGGAACAACGGCAATCTCGTTTTGGGCCCATTCGACGAATTTACGCCTTGCTTGATCATACTTAAAATGCAATGCCACAAGATTATCTTTCGAATAAAAAAATTCATGTCAATCGAGTAATACATCGTTGTTTTATTGCAATTGAAAGTTCTATACCTCTAAAAAAACACCCTATATATATAAAATACTATGTTTAGTTAAATGTGAGGAAATTCTACAACGTGTGTGTTTTTTATGTATGCTTTAAAATTTGATTTTTATTAATATAAATAATTTTGTTTCACTCTGAATAGTGGCTGTGGTAACCTAGCGATTATGGTCACGAACTCGATGCTGGAATTTTACGGGATCGAGTCCTGGTGCCAAAGAAGGCCCACCGTGTAGAGAAGGCCGATGCACATGAAATGTGTAGAGGCTCAATGTTCTCCCGCTGTTGTGGTGTGGTAGTTAGGAGAGAGGGTTGCTAGCTCATGTGTCGTCCTCGTCACTTGACCGAGGCTCAAAATTACGAAATATTTCGCCAACAACCCTCTTGTTGCTTTATAGTGTGACATTAATGTAATTCTCCCCTTAACCCCTCCTCTCACACTCTTGACTTTTTATGCATTTGAATGAGTTTATTTTTTTTAAAAAAAATCATGTATACAAATGAATAAGTATTTCTAAAATCCCAAAGGAAAATTTTTTGAAATATTCCTTTCAGGGTTATACTTGAAAAATTTTATAATGAAAATTCAGTCACAATATGAAGAAAACTTTTATAAAAAATATAACTTTTGTGAGAAACAGAATTAAGTTTATTATTTTTTATACACCTTTCGTGATCAGGAATTCAAGCTAGAGGCGCGTAGACAAAAGTTCTTCCTATGTAAATATTTTTCTATGACTGGCACATTTAATGAAACATATAGTGGTTAGTGACGCTGATTGCTTTGCCGTTGAGCCTGGGTTACAAATTCCACAGAAGGCATGGATATTTATAAATGAAGAGTGCCTTTGCGGCATGGGGGTTATTCTAAATAGCTGTCAAGACGCAAGTCTTCTAGTAAGGTTGGTGGAAGGAAGGGGAAGAGAGGTAGGTGGCCTCCGATCACCCTAGGATGTTCTACCTCAAAATTGGGGTAGAATAGAGCCAAATCGTGCTGTCACCTGTACAGTGTTCAAATCTGCGGCTAACTAAAAGCGCAAATCTAGCCCTTGCCGTCGATGAATAGTGTGGGCCTTGATCTGATGTTATTATCTGTTATTGTCTATCAGGTGGCATAAGTAACAACAACAGATTTAAAACAAACACGTTTTTGTTCTTCCAGATCTGTGATTATGTTCTTTAAAAATGTCTCAATATGACTGACTGGGTATAAAACATGAATTCGTTTGCAGTAATTTACTTAATAATTATTTATAATGATAACTTCTGTATGATATGAGGAGCATTAAGTCATAACATAGACTGTATGGTTAAAGCCTTAGCTTAATAAAGTATTTACAGTATGATATAGCCATTCTCAAAATTTTCTTTCAATTATTGATTTTCGCATGAAAAACCAATTAACTAAAGGTAATATTACCGTAAAAGAGAGTTGACGGAATAGGCCAGAATCACACAAAAATATAAATTTTAATTTGGATAGTCGATTGATCTCGTAATTCTGAATTGCAATACCAGTTGATGTAACTTTATCTGACCGTATATAAATTTAAGTAAACACATGCTGTGCAATTATAATAATTTGAAGGGGGGAGGAAGGCGATCTTTTTTAATCGTTATATTTAAGGTATTCCCGACTGGTTTTCATAATAAAAAAAATCTAAATTTATTTTATAGTCTATTTTTGTAGCCTGTTTAAAAAGCTTTCTAAAACTATCGTACTTTTAATTCTGAGTCAGTTAGAAACAAAGTTATAGCTGTTTTTACTTGAGGTAGTAAGCCCAAATCGAAACCAGAAGTGTGATTTTTAGGTTGATTTTCACCGGCAAAAAATGAGATTTTTATTCATTTAAAATATTTTAACGAATTCTTTTTATGTATAATAAACTTTATTTCACTTTATAAATGTTTTAATAGATATATTTTGCTTTAAAATACGCAACAGTTAACTGATTGCAATGTTGGTTTTGATTTAAATGAGTTGCTATCTTTTTATCATTTGTGTTCAAAACCAGATCTCTTTATAACTTTTTGATTAGTACTTTTATACAGAGTTATAGTTATTTTGAATTAAATTAAAATTATCCTGCCAAAAACAAGATTAATGAGACCAAAAAAAGGAGAGATTTCCAGAGAGCAGTATTTGTTGGGAGAAACGTTGATAGAAATATCAACGGATCTTCCAAATTCAGTCATTAATTATTTTGAAAAGACTTATAAGGAAATTTGCGATCAAAATCTCCTAAGAAAATGTCTTCCGGGAAAGCTCAGAACTGAAATGAAAGCCTTAACAATGTCGAGGAGAGTATAATCCCGAAAGACAACTTTGTTGAGCAACAAACACTCCGTTTAAGGAATTATATCACAAAATAACTTTTTAATTCTGGGTTTACTGGTCTGTTACTTCTACTTCAAAAGTTAGGAATGAAATTATGTTCTGAAATGAAAGGATATTTTTGGTACCTAGACAAAACGAGAATTGTTGATTCTACGAGGCATTCTTAACCAGATAAGAAACTGTCTCGTATAAAAAGAAAGACCCTTCAAAACTGTAAAAGTTTGAAGTATGAGGTTCAGGAAGGAACAACATACACAAATCTGGAGAGTTTTAAAACCTTCCTAAATCATTAAAATGCTTTATTGCAAATATAAACCTTATTTTGCATTTTGTGAAGAATGTTATTTTTGAACATAATGGTTTACGGTAAGAGTGATATTTCTTAAAGTAAAGAAAATATTCTTATGAAATTTTTCGAGTTTGTTCTTTGTATTATAATAAATGCTTTCTGCTAAAAGCTGAGGGTAATTTTTGAATGAATGTATTTTTTTATGTAATTTTATATGAAAAAAAAAAGTATTTTAAGAAAATTTTGGGGTGTTTCATCTTGAACACCTGCATTTCATAATTTTACAGTAGAATTTGAGCTTTTTTAGTATAAAGCATAGTTAAACGTTAAAAAATTGTATTCCTGCAAAAATTTATTTATTTTTGTGATATATATATATATATATATATATATATATATATATATATATATATATATATATATATATATATATATTTAGAGTTGTTTGCAGATGAGCAATTTTTTTTAATATTTTGGTACAAATTTCTCAATATTTTGAAAAACAAGCTTTAAAAAAATTCTTGCTGTATTTTCATAGAGTTTTGCAACATACTTAATTAAAAAATAACAACTAAATGATTATTTATGTTATATTTTAGAAAATTGCCTTCGAACTCAGTCGGATACCTTAGTCAGCCTTTTTTATTTCTACTGATTAACTTTTAATTATTAAGTTTAAAAAATGTTTAATAATTTTTCATGGTACTTAGAGAACAGGAAAATATTCAATTATAATTAATTATGTATCTTTTCAGCAAATTAATTTATTTTATCATTATTCTCTCTCTCAACATCCTATAATATATATAAATATTACATTGCATCCTACTAAATATTTATGTAAAAATATAATGTATGCATTTAATACTCCAAGTTTTTTAATACTTTGATTGATTTCAAAACAGTATTAATTTTTTGAAGATAAGGGTGAGTTCTATTTGTCGTAACTCTTTCCCCTTTCATTTTTGTTCGAAACGATTCTCCTGGTCTTTCACGTTTGGAAGGAGTTCGCTTTGAAGTCAGTAAGTGTAGCATTATTTTCACCACATGGCTCTACAGACCAGAGGTAGCCAAACTTTTTGCCCTCACACACGGACCAGTAAATTCATAACTTAAGTCCCGCAGTCCACTAATAGGATTTTTCAAGTGTTAAATATATTTTTTTAAAAAATTGTAATCTTAAAACATTTAACGTGATAAGTATGTTCTCCATTTTTCTGGGGACCTACGAAATTTTCTCGCGAACCACCATTTTGGCGACCTCTGCTACAGATCCCTCTTATGTCAAGGAGAGAACTTCTTGTGGATAATCAGGGTCTCCTACCTCCCACGTAGTGGTTCCAATACTTGAACCCTGCCCTAAGTTGTTCTTAGAATTTCTTATTCTTTTCTTTTTAAGACTTCGCTACTATGGTCCTCTTCTTGTCTTAAACTCAGGTTATTTTTTTAGAGAATCATTTCATTATAAAATATTAAAAGTTTTTATTAAACATCTTTATCGAGTACGTAGCAAGAAACATTTACTAAAAGTAAGAGTAATTATATAAAATGCTAGCCATTACCCGGCTTGAACTGATCAACTGATTTTGATTCACTTGTAATATAAAATTCCTTTGTATATCACAAATGAAATCTATATATTTATCTCTATATTTATTACAATTGAAACGAAACGCTATAATTGTCACATCAATTTGAAAAGGTTTATGAAGTTAGTATTCATTGTTTTGTATAACTATGTGTTATTTAGAAATATCCACAAGATTTTAAATGTTATTATCAACAAAAATAAATAAATAAATTCATTCAAATCCTTAATATCCCTATTCTCATGACAAAATAGAATAATTTTTTAGGGTTAAGATAGTCAGCTCTTAAAAACTCTATAATCTAAAATAAAATTCAAATAATTATTAACACATTTAATTTGCAAAATTTAACCGATTAATAAACACATAAAAACTACTTATCTGATCACTTACATATTTTCAAAAATTAATACTATTTTACAATCTATCAAAGTATTAAAAAAATAAGAATATAAAATGTTTGCATTATTTTTATTTAGTTCAACACATTTTAATATTAAAATATGCTCTAATGTTAAAAACATCTGAAATAACTAATGTGTTGAAATAACGTTAAAGTTTTTTAGTAATCGAATTTAATAAGAGCGTTACGTACAAAGGATGGAAAATATGCATGTTTGATTAGCTATGTTAAACAACTATTGGAATAAAATTGTCCCATATTCAATACATCGCTAAAAATTATTCAACATTTCTTAACCACAAAAAAGGAAAATTTAAATAATAGCAATCAAACAGTTTTATTTATTAACAAATCAACAAAAATTAAAATTACAGTCATTTTACAAATTAATTTCGCATTGAATTTTAATAACATGGCTTCTTTTGGCCACAGAATTTATAACTTATATGCAATCAAATGAAGACAAATCAGCTGGAACGTTTAATTTATATTCCATAACTACCACACAACACCATTCGAGAAATTTCAGAACCCATTTCGTACCTACTTGCAGACTTTTCCAAAATAGATTCTTGTAACATCAAGATTCAAGCCCATGACATACTTACATATCACTAAAAAAATCACTATCTCTATTCTAAACCAGGGTAAGGCAAACTTTTAGCTTTGGCAGTCTACCAATATGATTCAGCGCAACACAGAATAAATAATAACCCTCATAAACATCTGGGGAGACCAAAACGAATTGGATACAACTGTCCGGGATTCGGAAGTTTACAAGTAAACATTTTCAATAAAAATTATATTCCATTCAGGTACAGGGAGAGAGAAGGATGTAAATAAATTTATATTTAGTATGCTCTGCATGTATGTTTCCAATATTTTAATAAGATGATACATATATTTTAATACAGTTTTTGAGATTGATTTGAAAATATTACAATATAATTCTTTTGAATGTACACAAAAAAATTGCATTTTTTTGTTATTTTTCTTGATTTATCTAATTGAGTGTTTCCATATAAGAAGTAAAAAATTAGTAATATCTTGTAACTAAATAACTCCATAAAGGTATATTGAATTTTATTTTACTGTGAAAGTTGAAATAACCAATAGAATGATCTGTTTTATATTAACATTCCCTTAAATTCATGAGGATAAGAACTTAAAAAGAAAATTTCTTTTTTTAAAATCTTCTGTTTTGATCCACTTTCACTTAACCATTTAATTTTTGTTTTTAAAGCAAACCATGATTTACTCTACCAAAAGAGATCTCTTTATACACATATACATACAAAATTATTTTATAAAAGTAGGCTCCGAAGGATTAAATAATCCCACAATTATAAAACATACTATGAACAAGTTCTTATGAAAACATTGCACATCGAAGAAAATACACACTGTTTTACAAACAAAAATTGTAATTTAGCTTTTTAATTAAAGTTGGTTAATATGATAGTTTTTGTTTAACAACTAGGAATTCTGAGATGGAAATAAAATTGTTTTTAACATCATTGAAATGTTTTGGGTATCTGAAATAATCTTATAAAAAAACTAACATTTGATATGCTTTACACAGACTTCGTTTGTAATTATTACCCTTCAGAAGGTTTGAATTTTCTTAAAAATGTCTGTCTCCAACATTCTGAAATAAGTTAATTGGATGTTTTTGAATAAATTAAGAAACATGTTTAAAGAAATAGGCTTTTTAATAAAATTATAAAGTAGAACAAATTAAATTGTTTTCATGAAAATTTCTCATATACAGTTTTATTTAATAATCATACTCATTTTAATATACATAATTTATCGACACTTAATTTTAACATTACATGAATGCACTATAAGTAAATAAAGCATTCCATGATCTGCTATATAAATCAGACTCTCTGAAAGAGTAACATTATACTATAAAGACAAATCGAGGATCTATCTGCCAATATTGAACATGCATAATATCTTTTACAATTATTATATATATATCTCAATTTTTATCTTATTGATGATAACATCTAATAAAATTCTCTGAAAATCTTATGAATGGCTTTTTTACAATTTATTTACAACAAAAAGTATTAATTTTTAAAAATATTTACAAAAGAGTATTAAATGTCATTAATCCAAACAAATAAAATGAAACAAAAAAAATTAAAGAACATTATCTCCTAAATCAAAGATTTCATAGATAAAAAAGGTCAAATTACGTAGAATTTCTAAAATGTTCACTTTAGGTTTATGACATAAAAACTTAAATTTTTAAACACCTAGTGATTAGGCAATTAATAGTAAAAAAAAATTATAAAAACATTTTTTCTTCTAAGTTTCTGCGAATTTTATTTACTCTAATTTCAATACTATCAAAACTAATTTAATCAAATTAATGCTTTTTTTTCTTTTTTGAATACAATAAATTTACAAAAGTAAGATTTGAAATGGTCTTCCCTTGTTTTCAAAGAAATTAATGACAAAAAATAGTTTTTAGTCAGCCAACTGTGTAAAATATACCAGAAACTAGAAAGCAAAAACCAATAACATTTGTATATAGGTAAGCTACAAAACTTTTCATAGCATTTTTGAGAAATTGTATATGGTATGGGTCTAGATTAAATGAAATATCACAAGAATTTTGAAATTTCAGATCTTACAAACTGGCAGAATTATAAAATCCACTTCTATACAGTCAACTTTCAGAATTTACATAGAACAAATTAGAATACTGAAATCATGCAACTTATAGAAAGAAGTTGAATAAAAGAAACGAATACATGACATGTTATTTCGTTATCACTGATATGCAACTGAAGTATCATTTTATATATTACATTAATATACTTTAAAAAAATGGAAGATGAAACGACATCAGAAAAAAAGATTCAGAATTCTCAATCTGAAATTTAATGTTTAAAAATTAATAACAATCATTCTTAATTCGATAAGTTACCAAAGTTTATCATTAATAAATTAATCACAATGTGTACTAATTGTAAGCAAGATTCTTTTACCAGGGCATTCCTAAATTTCATGAAACTTCTCAGTTTCCCATATTACACATGAGCAAAATATTAAATTACTTCAAAGTTTCTCTAAGAAATGCTAACTCAGTACTCGTACCATTCCACAAATTTTAGAACATGCATTTAACAGCCGATTAATTTCGCCAAGCAAAAAGACATAAATTTTATAAAAAAACACAATTACATCACTATTATTGTTACTGTGTGCAAACGTGATCAGGGACAGTTTCTACTATTGGCTGTATATCGCAGCATTTGGCGGTTTTTTGATTTTAAGAAATTTGTCGATATTATGCAATACAAGCACCCCAAATTTGTCCCGTAAGCATATGTTACACAAAAATATCCTTGATTTTGGATGATGAAACACTTATTTTTGAAAACATTTCTTTGAAATTACTTTTTTTTTTACTGAATTCTTCATGAATATAGATTATTGTAAACAACAATGTCAAGTTATTCATTTAAGTGTAGATAGAGAGTTGAAAAAGGTTGTATTAAAATTCTGCATATTTCCATTGCTTTTAGAAAGTAAACATCCTACAGAAAATGTCTATATGTAAAGTCGTATTTGGTTTCACGATCCTAATTTCCCATAAATATCATAGAACTGATTTAAGTACACTTCTTGGGTCAATATTTGTAATTAACTCAATGTGACAAATTTATTTAGGTCTTAAATTTATTAGCAGGATAATATCAATATATATTAGCATTTAGACTTTAATACTTATGTAAAAAAATCCAGAGTATTCTTATGCTTAATACATTTCAGCTGGGGTTGCACAGATTTCTTTAACACACAATGTTGATATTTCAATAACAAGTGTAAAGTCTTTATATGAAATTTATCAAAATTATTGAATTTTACATTTTAATTGTGCAAATACCAATAAATGCATATTTGTTATCCATAGTAAAAAAAAGGTACATCTGTGTGAGAAAAATTTGTATCAGTCAAATTCTGGAAAACAAATGTGTTAAGAAATCCTCACATAATAAATAGATACCACACAAATATTTAATAATTATTATTATTTTTAATTAAAAGAATTATGGATTTAAAAATGACTTTATTTTGATCATGTACAAGAGAACAGGAATTTAATATTCAATGTATGCACACAATTTTATATTCTATAATACACACATTTTAATGCCTTAATTTTTTACCACACTCAGAATGTAATTCTCCATAAATTATATCTTTTTACTAAAATAGTACTGCGTTCAAATGTTACATGATTTTTTTATATATAATTTTACAAATGGTAATTTTCATATCTAATCTTTGAAAGTGGTATAAATTATATATATATATATATATATATATATATATATATATATATATATATATATATATATATATATATATATATACTTGTTTTAATATGACAGGTATGATAACATATCAGATTTTTGTGTTCTTATTTTAGATAATTAAATATAAAGAAATATCTCTCTTAACTACTCTAAAGATGTGTAAAAAAAAAAAAATTTAAGCTAACCTAATATATTTTATCTTTTTATGTATGTTATCTATATAATTTAAAATAAACAAAAATTTCCATTCCTGTAGACATTTATCCAAAATCCTATTGGATTGTTCGGCCACTTATCCTGCCAAGTTTTTTCTTGCCAAATCGTAGGGTTTCTACTCCAAAACATAACACACCAAATCGCTAGCCGATTCGATCTGTTTAGAAGTTTCTTATGTGAACACAAAAATAGTAGAAAGGGAGTTCGGTTTTTGGTGGCGACGGTTTCTAAATGGTTGGTATTGAAAACAAATGTCGTTCTTATCCATGTTTACTAAACACTCGAATTTTTACCGGGATATTAAAGAGATTTTTTTCCGACAGTCAACTTCTTTTACTATAATTGAGCAACCACGTATAGTCAAATACGAAATTTTAGCGGGTATAATTTAAATGTACAAGAGCATAGAAATGTTTGGCGGTAAAAAAACGAAAACATAATTACATGTCCTCTTCATGATAATCGCACTAAAAATTCTAGTTGTTTCCATGGTTACATTTTATAATCACGTGAATCTATCAACCAATCACCAGATTCTTATGAAAACGCACCCGATTCTCGTGTAAACGGGTCGAAAAAAAATACCGGTATAATCCCGGCTTTCATCCGCATTTAGAAATTGCCGGTATTATGCCGGCTTCCATGTAAACGAGGCTTGTGAGGGGGATCCTGTATAAATTTACCCTTGCCACCCAATCCGCGGTGCAGCAGACGTCGACGAATTGACGCCTGTAGCAATAGACCAACGTGCTGCCAACTGCTTGGAGGAAGTTGTACGGTCCTTATTTGCCATGCAGAGCAGGTGTCGATCTTCGCACACTGACGTCAACTTCCGTTGTCCACTGCCAGTCTTTCGAGGTGTTCGGTGCTTGTTGGTCCACTGCTTCCAAACTCGCATCACTGTGGAACTCTTCCGCTGCACACAAGCTCCTATACTGCGTGATAGGAATATTCTCCATCTGGAAGGCCGATAATCTTACCCAGTTCAAACTCAGTAAGTTGTTGGAATTTCTCCTTATTTCGTTGGGGAGGCATACTTAGTTCTCACTAAACGTTCGCCACTAACAAACAATCATTAACTATTTTCAACGTCGAACGAACGAACGAAAATAAGATAGATGGCGAGAGACAGCGAGCGGGTGCTTCTGCTCAGAATGGATGGCGAAGAGGGACGGAAGCTGACATGAGAAGATGCCCAAAAAAGGGGAGGGGCGGGCTTCTCACTACACCTCTCTATAATTCGTACAGCCTAATTCTTCAGGAACTTCATCGTTCTTACCCCACCGCAACTAATACCCACATGAGGGGTTACATTAAAATAGAAGCTCAAAGCACTGATGTGACCACAGGGACATCACCAACTACTTAAAAGCTAAGGAATTAGAGCACTACGTGATCGATCCTCCTTCTACCAGACCACTTAAACTGGTCATTAAAGGCCTCCACGACAATATTGACCCCGAGGACATTAAAACCGACCTCGTTTCCAAGGGTATTAAAATTACTAAAATCGCCCAACTTAAAAAATTCGTTACAAAAACTCCCTTACCTCTCTACATGATAGAGAGAGCGCGATGAAAATGTCAATGACATTTATCAGGTGCGCAGCTGTCTCTATATGCAGATAAAGCTAGACCCCTTTAGAAAGAGTAATCGTATTACTCAATGTTACAATTGTAACTATTTTCATCATGCTAGCCAAAACTGCAGTATGAAAACGCGTTGCTTGAAATGTGGTGGAAACCACAAGACAGGCGCGTGCGAAATAAAATAAAAAATCGATAATCCCCTCTGCATTAATTGCAATACTAGAGGCCACATGGCCTCCTCCACTACATGTCCTCAATTTCCCAAGCCCAAAAAAGGTAAAGGAAAATCTCCTTTTGAAAACTTAAAACATAATATCGCTAGCAACCCGGTAATCCCCGGAATCAGTTACGCGCAAATTCTTAATCCCAATCCGAAACAACAGATGGCAGCACCCGGGAATACCTCCTCGGCGTCAAATAAAGCTGAAAATAATAAAAATGAGCAAATTAATTTGGAGGCACTTAATGTCACTCAATTAGAAACAGGCGAGTTTGGCTTTCTTCAAGCCATACTCGAAATGCAAACGATTTTTACTCTCTTCCCCTCGCTTCTTAGTGAGATGAAGAAATCTTTTAATTGCACTAATCCAGCAGACAAACTTAATTGTCTGTTAAAGGGAGTTTGCTCCTCCCTAAACAAACTAACAGTGAATAATGTCTAGTTCTTTTTTCGGACTCTCCATTTTTTCCTGGAACGCTGACGGAGTGGGATCGCGCATTATTGAGATGCGTGATTTCATTGATAAGCACGCCCCTGATATATTTTTAATCCAAGAGACACATCTGAGACCAGAGCATTCTTTTAAAATCCCAAATTATTCTTGCTACAGGAACGACAGGACCCACCCAGCCCCTGGTTGGGGTGGAACTGCGCTCCTTATTAAAAATTGTATTTCGCACTATCATGTCCCCACCCCTCCCCAGTACACTGGTGTTGAAATGACTCTAATCATGCTTACTCCAATAGATCACGAACCGATCCAAATTGGATCAACCTACATCCCTCCGGCAAATGAACATTTTAGAAACCTAAATGCTGCCCTCGACCCCATTTTTAATAGCAATAATATGACCATTTTAGTAGGGGATTTTAATGCAAAACATACCTCGTGGGGTTGCCCTGTTAGCGACACCAGAGAAAATAAGTTATATCAATAAATTATAAATAATAATATCGACGTCATAGCACCCCCTACCCCTACTAGGTTTGGTACTGCTTCAGCTACGATCATTGACTATGCATTAATTAAAAACCTGAACTGGCCCTGCAATATTGACTCAATCCCGGAACTCAGCTCTGACCATAACCCAATTAAACTGCACTTCCCCAGAACAGCTAAATTTGAAATTCCCCCACCCCAACTAAATACTAATTGGAATATTTTCACGAGTACTCTTGCAAATTCTGGAAATTGCCACTTACCGAATGCCACTTCAACCCCGGAGATTGAGTCCCAAGTCAGGGATCTCACGAGCGAGATTCTCGCTGCTCATGCCAAAGCTTCACGGCCAACGACCCATTCGGAGCCACCATTTGTACAGGGTGAGCTGAAATACCTATTCAAAGAGAGGAATAGAGCCAGAAAGCTCTGGCAATTTACAAAATTCCCTCAACACAAAACAGAATTAAACAGAATCCAAAACAAAATTAAAAGAAAAGTAATACAATACAGACAACAGGTATGGGAGGATTACCTTACTTCCTTGGATGCTGAAGACGGCTCCCTTTGGGGAACCGCTAGAGCTTTCAGGAAAAAGGCCTCCCCGACCTCCGCCCTTAATGGCCCCAACGGCGTCGCTCTCAGTGGCACAAACAAAACCGAACTAATTGCACTTTCACTTGAGAGTCAATTTCAGTTAAATGATATTCACAATCCGCAAAAAGATGACATCATTACAAACACTGTGGATGCATACATAGCAAATCATACTAATAATAATAACATTGGTTCTATCCCCCCGCTCTTCCCTCGGAACTGATTATCTACATTAAAAAGATTAAAATTAAGAAAAGCCCGGGAAGAGATGGAATAACAAATAAAATGATTAAAAACCTACCTCTTATTACCGTCTTTAAAATTACTAACATTATCAATAACATGTTTAATCTCAGATACTTTCCGAATGCATGGAAGACTGCAGTAATTATACCAATTCTGAAACCTGGGAAAGACCCAACGTGGGCAGATTCCCCCAGGCCGATTTCACTTTTACCTATCCTGAGTAAACTGGCAGAGAAAATTATCTCTGCCAGACTTAACGACTACCTTGAGAGAAATAACATCCTCACAACGGAGCAGCACGGGTTCCGTCCTCGTCTCTCCACCTCTCATCAGCTACTCAGAGTAGTAGAGTATATTAAAGATGCAATAGACAGAAATCAGTACACAGCTGCAGTGTTCCTTGACATTCAGAAAGCTTTTGATAGTCTGGCACACTGGCCTCCTCTACAAATTAATAAAATATAAAATTCCACCCCCACTAATACTCCTTTTAAAGTCTTATATTAATGACAGATCCTTTACTGTTAAAATCAACAGAACTTACTCTCTAACCAAATCGGCAAAAGCCGGTATTGCCCAAGGATCTATTCTTGGCCCTGTTCTCTTCAACCTATATGTTAACGATATTATTAAAAGTACTAACACAATGATTTGTATGTATGCAGATGACACTGCAATTCTAAGCAGACACTATGACCCTGACACACTTACAAAAAATATTAATACTCATCTGGTTCACCTGGAAAAATGGTTCTCCGTTTGGAAAATAGCCCTGAATACTTCAAAAACTGAAGCAGTATCCTTTTCTCAAAAGCGTCCACCCCCTGAAATTACGCTCCAAAATCAAAGAATCCCCTGGTCTCAACACACCAAATATCTTGGTGTTATAATTGATAAAAATCTCACGTTTAGACAACACATTACACACATTAGAAATAAATTTAAAAATGCTTCGCGTCAACTTTATTCCCTAATCGGCAAAAAGTCTAAATTGAATAGACATAATAAAATGCTTATCTACACTCTGATCTTAAAACCCCTTCTGACATATGCTTCTCCAATCTGGGCGCATGCAGCAAGAACCAATATCAACCTCATCGAAAGTTCTCAAAATACAATCTTAAGAACAATACTCGATGCCCATTGGTATATGAGAAATGAAGATATAAGAAAATCATGTAATATCCCAACCATCAGACAAAGTATCAGAAATATCGCAATTAACTTCTTCAACAATATAGATGGGCATGACAACCCAACTATCAAAGCCATCTCTAAATATCCTACGTACCCATTCATTCGAAGACCAAGAGACATCTTGGTCGATCCCAATTTTAACTAATATAATTATTTATAATCTTTTATTTTACTTAATTCTTTTTTCATTTCGAAAATTAAATTCTTCACTGCGATCCAACACTGTTGAATCGCAGAATGCTCTGATTGGCTACTTTTTCTAGCAAAGTCTTATACACCATTAACCGAACTCCTGGCTCGGCCAATAAAATTGCTTTCTATCACTCTCCAGCCCAAATTCACACCCCCTGAAATTTTTTCCCGCATTTTCTGATCTCGGTTCTTGCTGCAACCCGATTGGCCAATGTAACTCCGCCCACTTAATGGACGCATCAACTGATTTTCTAGCTCTTAAAAGAGCTTTTTTAATCTCTTTTAATATATTTTAAATGTTTTTCACCCAGTTAATTTTTAAATATTACAGAACTACTCATATTAAATTTTCATTTAAATTAATATTTTTCTAAAAAGGGCAATGGTATAATTCTGTACAGTCATCTTAAATTCCAGGATAGGAGATTAGAGTCCGGAAGGACTAAGAACTCCGACAGTCA
>BMAU01004595.1:0-48936 GCA_019973935.1 Trichonephila clavipes
GAACGTAGTCTGAAACCTTGAAGAAACCCGACAAACTTTTAAATAGAATATATCGAAATATTAGAGACCGAATGCTATACAAATATGGCATTATTACGCAGACAATCCGAGCAAATTTTTCGTAAAGGAAAAACAAGAAAGCAAAAAGAAAACTAAGGTTTTTGAAACCAGAAATGAACAACGAAATCTAGGAAAAGTAGCGCACGCGTCTTGAGTGTGATAAAACTTACAAAACCTTAATCAATCTTCTTGTTCGGAGTTAAGAGGTTGTTTATACGACTTTATAATATAGTAAGAAAAATTTCGTAGGCCTAATTATCAAAACGTGTAACTCCTTCTGGATGAACAGTACAGGAGCAAAGTACAAACTGCCTATTTTTACTGTACTAGGCGCGCGCAGCGCAGTGGATATACTTCAATGCAAATGCTCATAATAAATAAGCCATATTTTTTGTGGGACATATGAAGAAATCCAATGTACAGGCTTCAAAATCCACCACCAGATGGCATCAACAGCCTTGCTTCGATATTTCGCGACGTCACTTTTTTTGATTTAGTGAACGATGTCATTATTTGGTACCGTAACAACAATTCTCAACTTCGGTGTGGGCACAACCATGAGGATGTGATTTTATAATAGTATGTCAAGTTTATAAAAATGACAGATTTTGATCAAGTGAAAAGATCTCCTAAAGGTACATATTAAACGTTTTTGAATAGAAAAACTGGTGCTTTAAAATTAATATTTTCCGGAATAGCAATCTTATAATGTATGATAATTTTTGAACTGACCACTTTCATACCTTAATTCTATTTATTTCAGTTATTCTTAAATTACAAACAAAAGAACTTCATGCTTTTCTTCAATATCTAGAAATCTATGAAATGCCTTAGTTACCAACATTCGTGACGAACATAAAGACAGCGCCATCTGTCTCTGGTAGATGAAAAGTTCCTGTGTTTAATTAATTCTTTTTTGTAATGTTTGTTGACAAAATAACTTGCAAAAAACATTGAAAGGAAACCGTTAATTCCGGCGTATATACTTCTAAGCAGCAATATTTAATTTTTAAATATATTTGCCGCATTACTCGTACACGTTTTTCAATTCTTACTATTATTTCACACTCTCCCTATAAACATATGTATTCAATTTTTTAATCTTTGATAAAATACTTTCTATTCATCCCTTTATGTTCAAATACATTTTTTAATTTGTAGTGGACGACATTCAATGTTAATATAGTTTCTTAAATGTTAATTAATTAAATTAAATAGTAACAAATAAATTGAATACATAGTAACAAACGATAAAACTAGTCCAAAAGTATATATAGAAAGAAAACTCTTTTGTTGTGTCCCTGTACCACAATACATAGCGCGTTGGGCCTCTAATCCAAAGGTCGTAGATTCGAATCCCACCTGGATTAGCCTAATTTCGGAATGTCATATTTTTTATTAAACTATTTTATTAGAACAATTAAATTTGACTGTCCAATAGATAAACATATTTATATTAATTGCAACTATTTAATAAAAAGTAACTAAAAGAAAACTTTTCTTTGTTGACCTACGTACGAGTTGACTTATTTATTTATTTATATATATATATATATATATATATATATATATATATATATATATATTACTTGTTTATACCGAAACCTGCAGCATATGTGAGGTAGCCCAGTGGTTAAGGTATCGGACCATGGCAGGCATGTCATGAGTTCGAGCCTATTACCAGTAAAGACCCGCCGTGTAGGGCAGCGATGCACGTTAAATCTATCGAGAGCTGAAACGTTCTCCCGTTGGTGTGGTGAGGTAGTTAGGAAAGGGTGGTGCCAGCTCAGGTGTCGTCCACGTCACTTGACCATGGTTCAAAATTACGTGGTCCGTCGCCAAAAAGCCCTCGTGTAGCTGAACAGTGCGACGTTAAAATCAATCAATCAATTCAAGCAGCATACATGCGCAATGCTCCTATGTGTTTAAAAGTCATTTATTCGAGATATTATGCCAAGCCTTAGAAAGAAATAGAATAATACAAGAAGGTTATGCATATTTGAATGGAATTTTAGGTAAGCTATCTTTCCTTGCAATGAATTTAGACATTCTATTCATTATTTTCTCTAGGATTTTGCTCAGTATCATAAACATAAAGGGGATAGCTTCAAGGACGTCTTAAAACACGGACCAACTGGGCCTGGGCCTCATCCTCGTTTGGGGCCTTGTTTTGATCTCGACTCTGTCTTAGTAAGATCATGATCCGGAAAATTTTTATGGTCAAATATTATTCTTTTACATATTCTAAAAAAAAAACAGGGAATTTCAAATTTCATGTCAACTGGCAAAAGTGGTAAAACTGTATTATTATGTGATAACCATTGTCCATGGCTATGCCTAGGCCTAGTACAATAAACAAACTTTCAATTCATTTATTCGAAATTAGGCCTTCGATCTAATCGTATTGTGCCTAGGTCTTTCAGGTTGTGAGTCGTACACATTTACTTGTTTCATTGAATGTGTATTTGGCAATGCATGCTATATACTGTCCACTTTTAATGACAGGTAGGGTCTACCTTTGCATAAGGGCCCAGGAACTCAAACAGTTTTAAGATATCCCTCGGTGGGTTGGCTTGCCACAAAACTTGTTAAACCCCTTTTCATATAAATTATGTTATATATAAGGGTTGTCTTATGCGATGCATATAATATTGCAGGATCCAATTATACGTATGTTTTTTATTTTTCGAATATTTATTTTTTGTTTCCCTCAGGCCTTCATTTCCCTACGTAAATGATTTGACCAAGTATTTGACCTGTTTTAATAATAAGATGTAATGAACAGCACAGAACTCGCGCATTTCTTTTTCCTCTTTTTACCATTCTTCTTTACCTCTCTCCCCTTCTGTCATCCGCGCACATAGCTTTTACGCATTACACGCGGAAGGTTAAAAGACATTGTAATTTTTTCTAACGTATTAATGTATTAGAAAAAACACAAATCTCGCATTAAACGAACATGCAAAAAAAAAGACCCAAGAATGGTCTAATTTTGCATAAGCTATTGCTCTCTTAATACTAATTTTTAACGTGTACGTGTATATGCATATAATATTCAAAAATTTGAATTTGATTTTTATTTACGTTGTACTCTAAAGCAACACGAGAGCTATTGGTGACGATTCTCGTACTTTTGAAGCGCAGTCAAGTGAATCTCCAAACTTCCAAACCACGTTTACTTGTGGACTTTGAGCAATGACAAATTTAGCTTCTATCAGTACCTCTACATGGTTAGTCTTCAGTGACATCAGGATTCGCATTAGTAACTCACCAAAGCCACCAACGACCTTGTGACCATGGACACCCAGCTACTGTGACTACTCAATAATTGGAAAGAAGCTGATTAAAAAAATGCCTTTCAGAAAAGACGTATGAATAAATAAGAGTAAAATATAGACTCTTTTACCATTGCTGATGAACGGAGTACATATTGCCTTTAATGAAAACTTTATTACTCGAGACCAATAACAAAAACAACTAATGACTGTCGAAACAAAATAGAATTTGTAAGACCTCTCAAAAAGTCGAAACTTTTTTTTCGCATTAAAACTCCTCATATCAATACGGATAAAACAGCTATTGAACATAAATCGAGTTTTTGTTGTTTTCTACGACCCTATGAGAAGCAATGTAATGCTGACTAAAAGAATTTTTTTTTATCTAAGCTGTAAAGTAAGTTGAACTAGATGAAAGACTGGATCGATGACTCGATCCTCCGCTCCCTATCTTGAAAGTACGATGTTGCTGGTGTTGTTAGTTTAGCTTGTTGGAGGAGGAGTGGATTCATTAAGGTAAGGATGAATGGGGTGGCTGGCCTCGGCCAATCAGATCGCAGGAAAGTGGTGCGACTGTTCCTTCGGCCGACAGATTCATTCTGTCGCCGTTCCAGCAGAATTGTTCTGCCCATTTTAATTATATCTTTTAAATTTAATTTTAAGTAATACCATTATTTCGGCTCTTAATTCTAAAATTCTGATGAGGAGGTACGTCCCGTTCCGGGACAGGCACTCCGTAATTGACATGCCACTTGGGGTGGCTGGTTTCGGCTATTGGGATTGTGAATTGCTATTGGTTGTAGAGTAAGCTTGCAGAGACTGCCCTTCTCAGAGAAAAAATTTAACTTTTGAGATAAAAATACTAAAACGGAGAAATTAAATTTAAGCTGTATAAAGTAATTTCATCCTTATATCTAAAGATAGTTTTTGAACAATTTATGAACTTCATGAGACTAAATCAATAAAAAATAAAGTAAATGAAGTAGGCAAGTTATAATGGTAGCGTCGTAAATTGGGATCATATTCATGTTGTTTACACTACCTATTCCAGCCGCATGAACTATTCTTCATAATCCATGCCGTTTATTCTACATCCCATCTCTTTTCAAACAGACGGCATATATTGAATTTGTCCCCTAATCTTTATGAATGGTTGTAGATAGATATTAAAAATTTATGAATTCAGCTAGAAATGATCTGGTTTAAATATTTTCAGGAAATTTCTTTCTTTATCGTAGAAAATAATTAACTAAGTAATTATAATAGTACCCAATTTTTATCGTATATATATTTGTTTTTTACGCTAATTTTCCTAAGAAAATCACATTTTAGTCGGATAACATTTCTGAAAATAGAAAGTTTAACACAAATGATAACTAGGAACATTATTTAACCTCTTATCTACCGAATGAAACTTTTCCCGGAAAGAAGTTAATCCCTTGCACACTCTTCAAAACCATTTTATTAACCATTCGAAAACCTTAGATTGTTTCAACGATCGATTTCTGAACTTATTTTCTACTCGACCAACACGTCGTAGATACAAGGCCAGGGCACTGATTTGTGACGTCATTACTAGTAGGGAGGCATCGTCCAACGCCTACGGAACTTCTCTGGTGCATTTTTTTGAATACTTTTTGCTATTAAACCGAACATACAGAATTTTTTTTAAAAAAGAGGTGTAGGAAATTAGTCATTTATAAATTGTGTTTCCTGTACATGAAAAATGTAAGAAATCAAATATTAGTTTACCTATTTAAATAATAATTGCATGTACATGATCATCGGTGTATTTACTTCGAACGCATTCCGATGAGACACATTTAATACATTGCAGCAAATTATGAGAACCTTTTGTATTTTGATATTTATTTTTTCTTACAAAACTATGTTTATTTCTTAGCTTTTAAATTTATTTTCTTAGTTTTACTCAGAATAGTTACAAAGAGGGAATTAAAATTAGAAATAGTTTGCAAAACACAAAAAACGACATACAATTTTACAAACAGTAACTTTATTAGTATCAAATAAAATCACAACATAAAGAATTATGAAATAAATTTCAAATACACTTGTAGGCAAATCAATACCTCATAATTATTGATATATACTGGAAACTAAATATATACATATATAAGAAGAAAAAAATAGATTACACAGTTTATTTAGCTGTTTGGCAGTTACTTTTCATTGCTTAAAATGCTTCTATATTATACCTCCGACAATAGTTATTCAATTGTTCGCTGGTCGTCACTGGGAAATGGAATGCGGAGCATTCCTTCATCCCATATCGAAATTGTAGATGTGGCCTGATGTGGAAGAGCCTTGATTGGTGCGAGTATCCTGTTGCTACAAATGTTGATTAAAAATGTTTTAAAACTTTATTGGTATCATGCACAGTAATAAACAAAAATTCACTCTCTGCAATATAACAGCATTATAAATTACCGAAAAAAGGTTATCGTAAAATAAGTGAAAAATATTTTTAGATAAATACATACATATATAAAAGCATTGATATATACCTAAAATAAATGTATATATAGAGAGAAAAATAATACACCAATATATAATATTGTAGCGAAAAAGTAAGTTTTTTTTTTAGGTTCATCATATAAAAAAATTCATTTGAGTTTATCAAACTAATCGATATTTTTGAAGAAATTGGACGTTAATTTTTTTCTTTAAGAATAGTCGGTATCCCCTATACCAACAATGTTAAATTGAGCCATTTTAGGAACCTATTTCTCAGAAATTGTTAAATATAAAAACTTCAAATTTATCTTTATAATAATTAGGCTTTTTTTATTTAAATAATGGTAAAATGTTTTAAATATATTATTTACTTTTTTCAAAAAAATTCATCGTAAAAGTATCGCTTTGAAATTTGTGAAAATTGTCATTTTTTTTACGATAACTGCTTCTGAGCAAACTATTTTGGGAAAATCTCCAAGAAAGTAGCCCCATTATATATAGTTACATATTATTTATGTGCAGTAAAAATTGCAAGAAGTTTCATTCAGTATTTTCTGTGAAAAAGGTACACGCGCTTTGAAAACAATCATTTTGAGATAATTGCATTTTAAGTGTAAAAAGGCACTTAATCACAAAAGTAATGAATTAGGACTTGTATTTGCCCTATTTTATTAAACATTAGCATCTTCTTAATTTTTAAGCATAAAATAGGAAACAAAAAAGCCTTAAAATGTTCAGAAAATACATATATAGTAATTTTCAGTTTTTGTTCAAGATTTTTTTTTTACCATTTTGCATCAATTTTCACAAATTATGTAACAATCTGTGAAGAATTTTTAACTTCGATGCATTATAAATATCAAATTTGACCTTATAACATCCTAAATATAATGTAAGCATGTATCAATATGTAAAAGTCATGATTTCGGAATATGTGATTTTACGACGTTAGAAAAATTTAACTATGGATTTGTATGTTCCCATGCAAACACAATTTCTAAAAGTTTCAAAATTTTCTCTAAACTGTACAACTGATTTCTAAAAAAGTCAAAAATAAAACTGTTTTTATGTTTTTAAATATGAAATTTGTGTATTTTTATGTATGTAACAAGCATCTCGCAATGACAAAAAGCATTACACATCTGATTTGTTGTTAGTTACCTATTATTGAAAAATTTTTGAATATTAAAGCTTAAAAACTTGTTTGAACAATAAATAAATATTATTAGTTGCAATTAAGTTAGATATTTAAAATATATTGTTTAGTTTTCTCAAAAACATGTAACATAAAAATTCAACTATTAATTTTTAAAAAAAAAATGACATTTTTTTGTCACGATATATGGACTACAGTCTAATGTGTGTGTTTTCTGAAAATCCTCAAAACACTCACAGGAATAAATATAGTTACATATCTGTAACATGAGGGAAAAATTTTATGTACATTTATATCTTATATTCTGAGAAAAAGATGAATACAGTTTTAAAAACATCATTTTTGAAAAAATTTAATTTTCCCTATAAAGTGCCACTTTATCACAAAAATAATTGGTAAACTCCTAGGAGAGCCCCCACCCTTGGCGCCAAACCGGAAAAAGCGCCAAGCGAAAACGAAATGGCGCCAAGCAAACCCGACAACGGTGACAAGTAAATATAGCAGTATAAGATGGATGCGCAATGAAAATACATGTAAACAATACAGAAATTTAACATTTAAGATAAAAAATATAACAACAGCACTTACTTTCTTATTGTTGATCCTTCCCAAGTGAAGGGTAAAGTGTAACAACTGCTTTTAAAAAATTCTGGAAAGTCTCGTCGCTGAGTGAGTGATCGCGAGAGCGCCGCCATAAATATTCAGCGAGGTAATGGTCGAACATGCCTTCTGCGTGGCTGGTGTGATTACGGAGAAAACGTTTTATTGCCGATTAACTTACTATTGGAAAACCACGAATTCTTTCTTATACTTCTGCAAACATCATGCGTATTCACACCTTTTTTTCGACATCTCCATTCAAATCCATCCAAAACAACACTCTTTCTTTCATTTAATCCCATTTGTTCATTACATTTAGGACATTCATAACTTGAGGCAATTAATCCTTCTTTCATACACCATTCAATCAATTCTTTCTTGCTTCTAGCATTCAATAACGTAAAAAATTCTAACGTGTATTCACTTACAAGCGCAGCCATACTTTCAACCCGGTGCCCGACAACAAAATGAAATTTGAAATGCGCGCCCACAAATGACGAAAATTCTAGAAAAAGTTAGGGTTGCCATATGTTGTATTTAAAAAAGCAAGGTTACCATGACGGTGCAATTATCGCCAACCAAAGTAATTCGCGCCAAGCGTGGGGGATCTCCTAGGAGTGAACCAAATAGGTAACTACAGCATGTATTTGTCACATTTTATTACACATTAGCATCTTTGCAATTTATTTTGCGTAAAATAATATACAAAAAAGTCTTAAATTGCCCAGAACAGCATTTTTCAGTTTTTTTAACGAGAAAAGATCAAAATTTTCTCTAATTCTGTATCAATTTTTAAACAATTTGTAGCTTTCATACATTACATATATCAAATTTGAACAAAAAGCATCATAAATATAATGTGATTATGTATCAATATGGTTTTGGTGTGAATTTGAGATGGTATTTAAAAAATACATGATCATATATATATATACGACGTTTCTAAGTTTTCGTTAGGTTTTCGTAACATTATCATTAGGTCTTGTTGTTGCAGACAGCTTCTAAGTTTTAAACTTCAAAAGTTACTCTAAACTGGACAAATGATTTCTAAAGCAGACAATTAAAACTGTTTCTATGTTCTTAAACATGAAATTTATGTATTTTTATGTATGTAACAAGCTTCTCGCAAAGACAACAAACATCACATTTAATGTATCATCTCATACCATTTTCTCAGAAACTATTAAACATAAAGACTCAAATTTTTATTTAAATTTAATTTAGACATTATATTTATACTGAAGTGAATTTTTTTTAAATATAATAATTAGTTTTTTCAAATACAAACTTTTAGTTCACCGAACAATTATTATTATGAATTTTTTATAATTTTCAGTTTTTTGTTATGATAACTGCTTTATATTTATACGTTTTTAGAATATTTCAAAAATGTCACTTCAGTATACACAATTGCATTTTAGAAACATACACACAGTAAATTTACACAGTTTTAAAAATATAAATTTTAGAAAACAGAAATTTTTATAAAAAAATCTTACCTTTGTAATTAATTTAATCCAAATTTTTTTCTTAAATCATCACAGTATTGTAACTTCAAGTATATTTTAAAAATATTTTTAACTCTTTTCTAAGGCTTAAAAATTTAAATAATTAGTAATAATAACTAATTAAAACTAAACTTAAAGTGAAGAAGAGACATAAATTTAGGTAAAATCATTAAATATTAAATATAATATTCAAATTAAAACCACGCTTCCAAATTTGGCACAAATTTTTTTTACATATCTAACACAGTTAAATTTGCAGTTACTATACAGGTATCTAATGCGTATAAATAAAAATAAATTGAGGCTTTACAACTTTGCCCCATATTAAAAAGACAATGTTTACATTTCTATCTGTCAAATGGGCGTGGTTCATAAGCTGATTATTTTTTTAAAATCATTTTAAAGTACTTCTAATTTATATAATGGCTTGTATGTTATATCAATGTTAAGCTTCCGATTTGGAGATTTTAGAAATATCAAAAACTCAACATCTATTTTTAAAAGGTTATTACCCTACTGACTTATTTCAGAAAAATATTTTTTATAATTTTTAGAAATAAGTTTCTGTACTATTAAATAGTTATTGAATACTGCTGTGACAACCATCTGGGAAAGGAAACAATAAACTTCCTCTGTGTCTAAGTTACATGTTAAATCTTATAATTTAGTTCAAAAGTTTTACTAAGAGCAAGTGATTCGGAACAAAAGTGGAAGTTTTTAAAAGTTGCTCTTGCACAAACACCAGACAAATATATTAAAACAGGTAGTAATGGCTGAGCATCGCGATATAATTATGAGATAGATAATATAATAATGCGATACAGATGACTCTAAATGATTTTCATTGCACGAATATCCAAAACTAATGTCTTTTCACTTAAGTTGCCCATAAATGTTTGAGACCCAAGTTATAGGTAAAAAATTTTGCATTCTTTGTTTAGCTAGTGTTGAATTCTCCCGGCTGCCAAGCAAGTTGATCCGACATGTGAGATAAGTTGGAGGTTCGCTAGCCTCGGGTTTCGGCGGCAGCTTCCATCATTACAGCTCCACTTCTCATTAACACAGACAAATTTAGCTCAGGCAATTTACTTTTAATTAAAGGTCGCAATCTCATTTCTTCATTGTTTCTTTATTTTTAATTATTAATTTTAATTTCTCAATTATATAATTCTTTATTTTAAACTAATTACTATTAAACCTTTTCAACCACCTCTCAATCATGGCAAACCATCCTCTAATGCTCAAACTTTATGACAGGGGATTAAGACCTCATCTGAGATCATATGCCCCAATAATCATTCTACCATTCAGTTTAGCTTCTACTACATAAAGCTGTCGAGTTGATATTAAATATTGAGAAACTGAAAGTGTCCTATATTTCCCCAAACGACTTTCTAATGCATTTGTTTGAATTTTTCCAGAAAGAGAGCATTGAATAAGTCATTTTGACATTTCAAGTAAGGCGTATGTGGTATGAATAAAAGTAAAATGTATTTCTTTAGTAAGGGCTCCAGTAGTACAATCTTTTTTCACCACGAGTTTAACCACGGAAAAGTTTTAAGTAAGAATTCCGGTGCTTTGCTATTAGTAGGTAAAGTAATCGGGCGATGAAAAGGATCAAGCAAATGCTGTCCCTTTAAAGGTGTTTTAACATTAGCAATTTTCCACCATGTACAAATTTAAAAAATAATAATTGATGTTGTTTCATTACTAATTACTTTATATTGCTCTCCTAATAGTTAGAGCCCCCAAATAACCAAGTTATTAAACATCTTAAGCACAAGTTTCACATTTTATTTTTTAAGATTTGTTGGATAGAAAGTCTTCAAATTTAAACCATACGTAAACTTTACTAAATTATTACATTCTAAATAATATAATCGTTTAAAGCGTAGAGAAATATGCTTCTAATAATAGAAACTTATTATGGTCTCCAAAATCTGGAAAAAATGAACATCGACCTGTATTGTTTGGATTGACCCAATTGTTACGCAATTGTTGTTATATGCATTTTTAAAAATGTTTACTGAATCCATAACAAAAAAATAACTTATTGGAAGGATCAGTATGATGGGGATATAGAATAGTCAATTTCGGAGAAACCGAAAAGTTGGACATTGCTTTTTGATTTCTAGAATTTCACGTATAACTTTGAATCCTATACCATCAAGTTCTACAATAGTGTTTTTAACAACCGCAAACAGTTTTTCTCCATTGATTTTTGTCACCTGCATTATATGAACTACTTCTTTAAAAAAGACTTTGAATCATGAAAACATATGTTGAAGTGTAGCAGCTTGTTCAATGTTATATGCCATCCTAAGATTATTATCGCCTTTAAAATCTAAAAATGGTTTTAAATGAGTTTCATCAAAGAACAGTATAACAGTTTTGTCAACAGATTTTGGGAGGGTTACTCTTTTCTTCATGTATGCTAGAAAGTTTTCGTTTGAATTTTCTGAGTGAGGGCCAGTTTTAAGAGATGAACAAATTTTGTGTTAAGTTCTGCGATGGGGAATATTGAGATATCCTGAATTTCTTACACGTTTATAGATTTTAGGAGATATGGATTGTAATGTAAGAAAAAAACATAATTTCAGAGGAATATTTCAAAGAAAATTTGTCACTAGTTAAAATTTGAGTAGGTCAATTGCCGAGTGAGTGAGTGAATGTGGGGTTTTATGGCGCAAGAGCCAAAATTGGCTATACTGCGCCACACGTTTGTTAAAATATTAAAACTATGTTAAAAATACACAAGAAAAATACGATATAAAATAATATTATATATGTGCATGCCTGCATGCACATATATAAAAAATAAAGGTAAAGATAAAACATTTTAAAAAGTCAAATGAAATATAAAAATCTAATTTTCTTCATAAAAGCAAATAGATTTTGGTGGGGAGATTCCCCCACCAAGTCAGATAAGGTTAAAATAGATGTATGAAAAAACGTGATGCGATGATGGTTAAAAACTGGACAATCAATTAAAATGTGATGAACAGTGTAAGAGACATTGCATGAAGGACATTCAGGAGCGCGTTCTCCAAACAACAAATGCCTGTGACTGAAGCGAGTATGACCAATGCGAAGACGAGTCAATTTGACATCAGTTCTTCGCATTGGCATCACGGCCATGCTCTATGACCGGTTTCACAGAGTGCAGTTTGTTATCCAACTGCTGACTCCATGATTCCTGCCAGATGTTAAAAATATGATGCATGATGACGCGCTTCATATCCGATAGCGGAACCGCTAGCGGCAGATGCGTCGTCGCCGACTTTGCCGCGCTGTCCGCTTGCTCGTTGCCTATGATTCCTACGTGACTTGGTAGCCAGCAAAACACGATATCGAGTGAGTGAGTGAGTGAGTGAGTTTTGGGGTTATTGGCGCAAGAGCCAAATTTGGCTAAACCGCGCCAAACATTTGTTGAAAACTTTAAAAGTTTATAATACTTCTAAAAAAAAAAAAAAAAATTTAAAATCTTAAAATTTACATATATTTCTATTAACTTTTATAGACGTAAAAATACCGATTGGTGGGGAGAATTCCCCACCAAGTTGGACAGGTATTGAAAAAAAAAGTTATTTTCTGTGTTTCGTTGGAGTTAAAAGTAATTGTCCCTTGTAATAGGTCTTACCATTTTCTTTCACGTAATCGGGATTGGATTCAATTTCATCTTCCACGTCGTAAACAATCATTTCTTCCTCATCCGTTGTAGACTCATCAGAGGCCGGTTTTTTAGGTCTATGAGGATTCATTTTTATGTCTATTATTGCTTCTTTCATTTTTTTTCAGTAATTCTTTTTTTTCTTTTCCTCGATCGTGCTTTTGCGAGTTTCTTGGCATCCTGTACGGTATTAGAATCAGAGGGTGGTGGAATAACGGACTGTGATGAGGAAGTTGGTATGATTGAGGAAGATGATTCAAGAGGGGTGACCATATTCTTGGAAGGAGCATCAGTACATGTAGGAATAGGTGGTTGAGACTCAGAGTTACTAGTGGATATTGAAGAGGTGGACGGCAAGAGTTGAGCTTGGGTGGAAGATGATGATGTAGAAACATCAGGAGTAGATATGGATAAATTTTTTCGTATCGTGGATGAAAGGGGTTGAAGTAATTCCAAAGGTGGACATTTAATTTTCGTTATAATTTCATCTGTTTGAGTAGAACTGGTTTTATTAGAGGATTTAGCAGCTTGAGCATAAGTGTGAGACGTTTGTGGGACTATTAATTTTCGGGCTTCTACATATGTTATATTGTTATTAGTTTTAATTGCTTGAATTTCCTTTTCAGTTTTCCATTTAGGACAAAGTTTGGAATCGGCGGTATGAATCTGTGAACAGTTAATGCATTTTGGTTCTAGGGTACAATCCGTAGAAGAATGCCCTACAGCTGCACACCTAGAACATGTGAGTTGTCCGCGGCAGGAATTTTGAGAATGACCGAACCTCTGGCACTTAAAGCAGCGCAGAGGATTCGGTATATAAGGGCGAATTTTACAGTTTAGGTAACCGGCTTTAATTGTTGTGGGTAGTTTAGGTCTATTAAAGGTTAGAATCAAGTGTTTCGTTGGAATGACCGAATTATCTTTTTTTATTGTTATTCTTCTGACCTGGATCACACCCTGATCAGAAAATCCATCGAGGATTTCTGCGTCTGGGGTGGTCAACAGATCAGATTCTGAAATGACACCTCTGCAGGAATTAAGCGTTTTGTGCGGACTTATGGTTATTGGAGAATCTAAAAGGATTTGGCAAGTAAAAAGATTTAGTCTGTAGAGCAGAATTTGTTTCTATGAGTAAATCACCGGATCGTAAGCGTTTGACAGAGTTAGGTTCGCCACCTATTCCTATTAATGCTTTGTGGATAGCGAAAGGCGATTGTTTCGACATATCATTGTTTGAGAAGGACAATATTAAAAATCTGGTATTAGCAGCAATTCCATTAACGTTAGATCTAGGCAACACGGGTTCTTTATCAAGGCATGGACGTAAAGAATCAATGACCTGATCATCATGAGTTGAGTACGGTAGAATGGGGTTTTAATAGATGCGTTTTGAATTTTTCTTATATTTACTTATTTTGAATTTTTTTTTTTGAAAGGAGGAGGAGAATTCCTTTTGATTCTCAGAGGACCAGTTTGGCAGGGCTTGCCCTAGAGTCAGCAACCAGTAGTGGCCTCGGAAGAGCCCCCGCTCTGCAATGCAGGACCCCATCCAGGCACCACCTGGAACTACAAGACAGGCGGGATTATACACCAGCTGATAGAGCAGCCAGGACATGCTGGTTAGGCTGTCCCGGGCTCCTGTACTATCTGGCGGCCTGAGACGCAAAACTCAGCTTTTCTCCTGTACCTCTACATGGCCGCCTCCTCCAAGACCCCACCTCACTAGTCCACAGGTCCTCAAAAGTTCAAAACCCGCCCAAGTGCCAGATTTCCCAGGAAGCAGTCCGTTGTGTCATCATACCAAAAGTGAAAAAACATCAGACACAACTTCATTCCACTCAGTCCTGGTCTGCCACAGGACTTCGTGGCAGAAAAATAAAGATAATAAGTTGAACACAAAAAAATCAAGAATCGAACATAAAAGCAACAAAATCAAAACATTGAAAGAAATTGAAGCAAATCAAATGAAAAGAACGTAATATAAAATGCAAACCATAATACGGCAGTAAAAAAAATATCAATTTTTTTACTAGAAAAGAATTAAAGTGGGACAATGTCCATTGTCCAATGTAGGTCTGTGGTCTGGACGTGAAAAGAAGAAAAGGGAAATTTGAATGGCAAGAAAGAGGGCCGAAAATAGAGAAGGATCACTAGGGTTCCCCGGGTTCGTGAAGCCCGTGTTTACCAAAGACAGTAAACCCCTAGGGAGAAGGAAAAGATCACTAGGGCACCTCGGGAGCGTGAAACCCGTACTCACCTAAAGAAGGTGAGCCCCTGAGGGGCAACACGATATCGAAACCCTTGCTGTACAGTCGACTCGTAATGTCGAGTATTTTACATACCACTGGATGGCATCGATCGTTATAGTTTTCAAGCGCTTCTAGTACACTCATGCTGTCAGTATAGATGCAGTATTTACGGGGCATATTGGAGTCGATTAATTGAAGTGCACGGTAAATGGCGACAGCTTCGGCAGTGAAAACGCTGCAAGAAGTGTCGAGCCTATAACCGTGCATAATATCTTCAATCACGACTCCACAGCCAACGTAATCTGCACGTTTCGAACCATCAGTGTAGATGGCCGAATAACGACTATACTGACTGCGGTGGTAGGCGAAGACGCGTTGAAAAACGACAGGCGCTACAGTGGATTTACTGTAAGTGGCAAAAGGGTTGATATAAGGGAACCGTGGCGTATTCCAAGGTTGGAATAGGAAAAGGTTCCTTTGCTGGATATGCACGTTAGGTAGGTCGAGTTCAGAAATATGAAGCTTCATCCTATCCATAAACGGCCGGATGTTAGACGGCCGTGCATCATAAAGTCTCTTCATGCTGGTATTCATATACACATTCTGCAGAGGATGTGAAGGCACGGACAAGATCTTAAAATAATACGCAAGAGACAGCTTCCTCCGTCGAAGATCTAGAGGAAGCTGATGACAGTTAACATAGAGACTCTGCACCGGTGATGTGCGAAACGCACCCGAGCAGATTCTCAGTGCCATATGGTGGACGGGGTCAAGTTTTTGCAGAGTAGAGTTGCACGCTGATCCGTATGCAACACATCCGTAGTCGATGCGAGAGAGTACGAGTGCCTGATACACTCGGAGTAATGATGTTCGATCCGCCCCCAAGAGGTGTTTGACAACACCTTCAAGAGGTTTAAAGACTTTTTCACACTTCTTCCGCAAATGTAAAATATGCGGAAGGAAAGTGAGCCGGCGGTCGAAAATTACTCCGAGGAATCGTACGTCGGGAACTACGGGAATTTGTATATCACGGATGCGTATTTCGGGGTCGGGATGAATACCCCGCTTGCGGCAAAGTGCACGCAGCAACTCTTGCTCGCCGAAATACTATGACCGTTGGTGTCGCACCACTTTAAAATGTTGTTGACGGCAGTTTGCAACTGTCGTTCAATCATGCGCATGTCCGAACCTTCACAACTGATCTGTAGATCGTCCACGTATAGTGAAGCCTGTATAGAAGGCGATAAAATATTTAAGATGGATGAAATATGACAAATAAAAAGGGTGACACTCAAAATACTCCCCTGAGGAACTCCCTCAGCTTGCGTAAAAGGAGCAGAGAGAGTGCCACCCAGTCTCACTCTAAAAGTACGAAGATTTAAAAACATTTTAATAAAAGTAGGCAAATTGCCTCTGAATCCAAAATTAAATAACGTGCGAAGTATCCCATAGCGCCAAGTACAGTCATATGCCTTCTCAATATCAAAGAAAATAGAAACAAGATGATTCCTCGGACAAAAGCGTTTCTAATTTTTTGCTTTCCAGCTGAATGATGTTATCGAGAGTGGACCTTCCTTTACGGAAGCCACTCTGAAACAGAGGAATGCATTTGTTCTTTTCTAACTCGTAAACGAAAACGAGCGTTGACCATACGTTCCAGTGTCTTACAAAGGCAGCTCGTGAGTGCTATCGGTCGATAGCTGAGAGGGTTCTTAGGATCTTTCAGGTCTTAAAATGGGGATCACTATGGCTTCTTGCCATTGAGTAGGATACACCTGCTCCCTCCATATTCGGTTGAATAGGTAAAGGAGACTTACTAGTGAATCCTCGTTCAAATGGCGAAGCAATTCATAGGAAATTCCATCAGGACCTGGACTAGTATTGGGGCCGATGATAAGCGCTCTCTTCAATTCCAACATGTCAAAGTCACAGTTATATGGTAAAGGTTGTCGGCACCAGAAGTTGATAGGTGTCCGCTCTAAACGATTCTTAGTCGCCTGGAATGCAGGGCTATATGAATCGGAGCTGGACACACTAGCAAATGTTTTGCCAATCAAGTTGGCCACATCTAAAGGTGACGAATACAAAGCAGTGAAGTTTCCAATATCGGAATGTTAAAATCCCGATAAAGGCCATTCGCTGCTTTGACCTTTCTCCACAACTGTTGACTGGTAGTTGACGATGTGATTGAAGACACATACTGGATCCAAGATTCTCTCTGGCATTGACGACGTATTCGACGAGCTAACGCTTTCGCACGTTTGAACGCTATGAGATTATCAGTGGTGGGGTACCTCCTGAAAATACCCCACGCCCTCCTTTGTTCCTTTTTGGCTTGTTGGCAGGAAGCGTTCCACCATGGTTTGCGCCAGCTTTCGAGGGGAATTGGATGTTTTGGGAATGGCTGCATCAACAGCATTCCGAATAGCTTCAGTGACATTGAAAACAGCTTCATCAACTGCCCAGTTCTGAACCATTGTGCCTGAGATAATCGCTAACCGTGTGAATTGATCCCAGTCTGCGTGATGAAAATGATAAGTGGGGGGACGAAAACGTGTCCCCGCACCATTAACATGCGAGACTAGAGAGGGAAATGATCGCTGTTGTGCAGATCGTTTGCAACCTCGAAATTCAACATCGGTAGCAGAGTTGGCGAACACATGGCTAGATCGAGGGAGTGAAATGTCCTCGTGGGTGCATGGAAATAAGTTTTCTCGTCGTTGTTGAGCAGACAGAGACAGTGATCCGAGATCAACTGTTCAATCTGCCGCCCACGAGTTTGTATCATCATGCCCCCACAGAGGGCTGTGTCCATTAAAGTCACCGAGCAAAAGAAATGGAGCTGGCAATTGACTGACTAAATGATTCAAATCCACTTGTGGCACAACATCGTTGGGTGGTAAATAAACACAACAGACTGTGACCAAAGAATGGATGTGAATCCGAACAGCCACAGCCTGTAATGATGTGTGCAGTGTGACGACATTACTGGGATATAGATGGGACGTAAAAAGGCATACACCTCCAGTTGAAGATGATGTATCGCCATCTACATCCCGTCGTACACAATTATAACCACGCATTGCATTGTCATGGTACTCTTCAGAAATGTCTCCTGAAGAGCAACGCATGCGGGTTGGTACGTGGATATGAGGGATTTGAGATCATCAAGTCGAGTTCTTAGACCCGGCAGTTCCAGGAGATAAAAAGAGGGCATCAAGTCTTCGCACTTGCTCCTCGCAAGGAGCCAGAAGACGAAGGTCTGGGCGACAGATCATCCAGTAAACTTTCGTCACTTTGGGATGCATGGATTTCCATGACATCCTCCTCCATGTCATGGGGTTTCTTGGAGAGGTTCGACCTCTTTTTTCTTATTAGCTAGTACCCCAGATTCTTTTATTCGAGTTTTTCGAGTTTTCTTGACATGGGGTGGAGTGGATACCGGCTTACTTGTATCCACTGTAATGAAGTTAGGTTGGGCGGTTATTTTTCCTGGTGTAGGTGAGCGAGGCGTGGTTGTTGTAGGCTCGTCGGTTTGAATAGCTATTGACTTCGTACTTTTTTGGTTATAGCTGCATAACTAATTCAGAAACTGGCGTGCGTGAGGAAACAATACGCCGGGCTTCTGGATAGGAGATTTTATTTTTATTTTTAAGGCAGTAATTTCTTTTTCGATGGACCACGTTGGGCAAGATCTAGAGTATGAAGGGTGGTCTCCTTTGCAATTGACACATTTTTCTCTTGCCTTACAATCAGCGCTGTCATGACCAACCTCTGCGCAACGAGCGCACGTTGGTTGGCCTCGGCATGTGGTCTTAGAATGCCCAAAGCGCTGACATTGAAAGCAACGCAACGGATTTGGAATATATGGTCGTACAGGACAATGTAGGTATGCAACCTTAACGGACTGAGGAAGATCAGGCGTAGCGAAGGTCAGGATGAGGTGCTTTGTTTTAAGCACTTGTCCATCCCGCCTTATGGTTATTCGCCTGACTTGGGATACATTTTGCTCTGCCATATTTTCTAATATTTCCTCTTCGGTCACGTTATATAAATCCGCTGCGGAGATTACTCCTCGAGAATAGTTCAAGGTGGCATGTCGTTTAACCTGAATATCAAAGTGTGCCAATTTCTGCAGGCTAGCAAGAGCTAAAGCCTGTTTTGATGAAGTAACTTCGATAAAGGTCCCCAGAACGCAGTTTTCGAATAGTCTTTACGTCACCTACACAAGCTGTTATTCCTTTGTGAATCAAAAAGGGGGATACGTTGGAAAAAAAGTATCGGTTGTGGACATGATGAAAAATTTACAAGTGGAAATTTGTTGCTCCTCAATAGAGGAGGAGTTTTTAAAAGGGTTCCATGATAGTATTTTTTGTGTTCATCCCAGTACGCCTCCACCCACCATGGAGCCCAACAAGGGGAGGCAGCCCGCCGGTCATCTGACATGTGTCAGGCACGGCACTTACCTCAGAGGTGGTACTGGGATATAGTAGTACAGGTTCGGGATGTGATCCGCCAGTTCACCTAGGGCACCCCTAACTGCAATACTAACCTAAAGCAACCGTCTTTGGTATTCAAAAGAACCCGTATTGGAAACCGCAGAACAATCACCAGCCGATTGACAGGAGCGGGCTCACTCCTGCCTCCCGTCTACGGAGAAGCATGGGCCAAAGGGCACGCAACAGGAACCCCAGACTCCACTTTCCCCGGTACGTCGCCGCACACGGCAAACATGCGGGTCAGACTCAAAAAACCAGTCTTAACATTACGTAAAACGAAAATAAAATTCATTTTTTTTTTAAATACCCCAAAGAAATAAACCAAAATTAAAATAGTAGAAATAATTAAACTTAAAATATCCAAAAGAAAATTAACCACAAAACAACCCCCGAACTGAACGAAATATAAAGTTAAATATTGACCTGTAACCGAAACACTAACCAAGCAAATATTTTTTTTTTTTTTTTTCTTTTCAAAAGTCACTCGGGTACCTCGGGGACGTGGCCTCCCGTACTCACCCGAAAGTGAGTCCCCGTGAGGTGGAAAAGAAGGAAAGGGAAATTGAATGGCAAGAAAAAGGGCCGAAAATAGAGAAGGATCACTAGGGTTCCCGGGTTCGTGAAGCCCGTGTTTACCAAAGACAGTAAACCCCTAGGGAGAAGGAAAAGATCACTAGGGCACCTCGGCAGCGTGAAACCCGTACTCACCTAAAGAAGGTGAGCCCCTGAGGGGAGGTCAATTGCCGAAATGGATTACAGAATTTTTTTTATCATCATCCAAATCTGAACAAATACTTTCTTTAAGGTCAATAATATAATCAAATACTGTAGGAAAAATATGGGAGGAAATATGGAAATATATGGACTTTATTTCATTTGTTTCGGATTGTCCGATTTTAATCAAATATGCCCCGTTTTGTTGTATAATTTATTGTTATTTTAAAGGTAGCTTCATAATGCCTCTCTGATAGAAGTCATTGTCCTTATTGGCGAAAACCTCTAGCTATCGATTTTCACAATCTTCTCTTGATCCCAATTTCTTTTATCGCTCAGGAAGTTTTATAATGCTATAAAAGTGGTAATCGCTTGGTTTCAGGTCCGTACTATATGGTGGATGCATTAAAACTTCCCAACTAAGCTCCCGGAGTTTCTGGCGAATCACTACAGACGTCTGTGGCCTGGCGTTGTTCTGATGGGACACAACACTTCTTCTGTTGGCCAATTCTAGCCGTATCTGGTCAGTCGCTAGCTTTAAGCGGACCAGTTGTTGACAGATATCTGAGTTTAGTGTTTGGCCATACGGAACTCTCTCATAAGTAATTATTCCTTTCCAGTTCCACCAAATACATAGTAGAACCTTCCTTGCCGTTAGTCCTGGTTTGTCTATCGTTTGAGGTGCTTCACCGCGCTTTGACCACGGTTGTTTTCTCACAATATTGTCGCACATGACCCATTTCTCATTCCTAGTCACCATCCGCTTAAGAAATGGGTCGATTTCATTACATTTGGCCATGGCTTCGCAAATGACTCCATCATGTATTTGGGTGCTAATTGGTGGGGCACCCAGAAATCGAGCTTGTTTTTGAATCCAACTTTGCGCAAAAGATTTAAAACTGTTTTACGGTTGATCTTCAGCTCCTGGATGGTGTTACGACTGCTAATATGCCGGTCAATTCATTCGTAAATATTTCATTCATCGATAACGTTTTTTACACTATTTTTAATTTTTTCTTTTCACAAAAACGTGCTGAGAATTTAGGGTCCGGCTTAGAATCTGATCATAATTAATGCAAAAAATAAGTTTCTGCTAATTAAATAATTAAACAAGATTTGTTTAATAGTTGTAGAAATGGTTTATGGTACAGTTTTAATTCAAACATAAGATCTATTCGATGGGAAAAAAATCTTTGTTAGTTATAAAGAAAGTAATAATAATAATAATTGCACTACAGTAATTAGATTAATATTTTAATTTGTGAGCATCAAGGAGTAGTAATTTGTGTTTTTTAGTTAATTCACAATTATTGGTAAAGTATAAATAAGTATACTTTTAATTTTTTTCCTTCAGTCGCTTCAAAGAATTTAAATATATTTTCATAGACATTTCTTCAATAACAGACAAGAAAATCTAAGCAGCATAATTATAAATTATCCAAATAAATGAATTTTTTTAAAGCACACTTTCAGAAAATATTTAAAACATTCCTAAATCGGAAAGTTCATTTTTGATATGTTAAATCTCTGTACATTATAAATCTTTTCCACTGTCCACTATTAGTCACAGTTTGTAAGCTACCATGACTTCAGCTAGCGACTATATTTCAGAAGGATATCGCCAAAAATAAGCATTCGTAGCCAAGAATAAATTCACTTTTCAAAACGTGGTGGAGTCATTTGTTTGAGATAGTCCTAACAACGCTAAAAATAATTCAGAAGGAACTTAAAATTTAAAATAAGTTAATTAATAAAAACACATGAAATTTAATTCCGACTACATCAGTCAAAAGAGAGAAGCATGCCTTTCGTATATACCAGGGATGGCGAACCTTTTTGGATTAGCGTGCCATTCTTTCTTTAAGAAATGTTTAAGGAAATATAGAAGTGTCGTCAAATAATTTTGACTTGTGATTATTGAGAAATAATAAAGCTAAATACTACCAACTCGAAACTCTTTAAATACAACGAAAAAATATAGTTTGTACAATGTAGTAGTAAATTTTTTATTAATACGTGTAATTCATATTATAGTAACATTGTTAATTCTGTTGTGATAGATTAGATGACAAAGAACTTGTATTAGGATTGTAAGATGTTGTTACTTTTACCAAAATGCAAATTGATTGGAATCATCTTCTAAACGATTTCTAAGTGAGTCTTTAATGCTATTCATCTCTGAAAATATTGACACGCAAGCATAGATAGGTGAAAATATGGTTAAAATAGCACGAGTCAGTTTTTTCAAACAGCTAAATGTATCTGGATTTAAATTCCATTTTTCCAAAATTTTTTGCTAGCAACTTGATTTATATCGCTGGATAATCTTTCTGTTTTAATCAATTCCAACTTTCTCCTTTTTTCAACAAATTTTTGAATCCATATTGAACTAGATTGGAAATCAATCAGTTGCTTTTCAAATCTTTCAATTCATAAGAATTAGAATTGGGACAAATTCAGTTTATAAAATGAAGACACATCAGGGTACATAAAAAAAACTTTAGCGTCTCCGATAATTCTTTAAACTGAGAAAATCTCGCTGAAAATTACGACTGATCAGTCACGCGTATCTCGTAATACTTCATATTGAAATTTGTTATTTTCAATTCAAATGCAAACCGTTTTGATCGGTGGCATGCCCAAAATATTGTGTCGCGTGTCATAAATGGTACACGTGTCACTAGTTCGCCATCTCTGTAATATACTATATAATTGTACTCAAAAAAAATTTTTTTTTCTGTTAAAGTGTACTAAGCGTTTTCGCCTCCTACACTTTACCATACAAAATTCAAATTTCATTTTTCAGTAATGCTGAAAACTCCATGTTTTTTTTTTAAAAAAAAATCAAAATTCAAAGAACACTATCCTTTAAAAAAATATTTTCTTTATTTCCGTAAAAATTCTTATTATTATTGGAGCTTTTTCCTACCATAAATGTGCTTGCCGTTTGATCCCTATCCTTTAACATTGATGGAAAGCTGCCTTAAGTCACCCGTAGACACGCCATCACGAAACCCCGGGCGTATTGTTAATCTCCTATGGAGATTTCCTTTTTTTTTTTTTTTTTTTTTTTTTTTCTATTTACACAAATAGGGCATTTCTTTTAACTTCTGTTTGTAAAAAAAAAGGCAACACCATGAATGAATCATCAGAATTAAATGAAATTTGCAGCAGATATCAATTATAGGATGTTATGTAAAATAGTAAAGTTTCAGAGCCAACGCGCATGCGTGGCGTGTGCAGCGCCCTCTGAATTGATGCTGAAAGCATATAAATAGAGGGCTGTAGTAGGACGTTGTGAAATGCCCATCAGTGTTCAGGAGAGACACGCTTGAGTACGGTCGCGTCATCTTTACGCTCCGTACTTTTCCTCGCTCGACGCGTTTCTACCTTTCCATCTTGATCTTTTGGAGGCAATTAAGCCAGTCGTCCTATAGCTCTTTTTAGGGCTTAAAGGATAGGGCGACATCCATTAGATTCTGTCACCCGACTGATTTACCGATTTTTTGGATTAACGAACACGGACATGGCCACTGATCAATCTAATCCTATGGAATGCCAAAACATCCCTCTCCCGAACTCTCGACCCGGAACGCCAACTGACCTCTTCACCAATTGCGATCGCCTGAATCAAGTCCAAAGTGAAATCAAGAAGTTCACACTGCTCACCATTGGAGCTCGTGACTCTCTGAACTCTCTGGCCTCCTTCATGTCTATTGATGACCCGGAAGTAACTGAACTGTTCAACCGGCACAAGTTCTACCAGGAGGAGCTCCACCGCTCTGAATGTGAGTATGGCACTCTTCCTCCTTGCTCTACTTTAGGTTGCACTATTCATGGAACTCCCCCCGCCTCCCCTGCTAAAAATCTTAATGAATACCCGGCTCTTCCAACAACTAATTCTAATAATAATAGTAATAAACGTAAAGAGTGTGATGATGGCTTCATCTCACCCTCCAGAAGGCAAACTATAAAAAAACCCAACTTAATAACTAATTCAAATTTTACCTTGGAAGTTGCAAATGTTTTTTCTAACTTACCCGATCAGGATATCGCAGGAACTTCTAACTCCCAAACTAATACTCAGGAAAACACCTCAGTTGACAACTCGAACCAAATTAAAAAATTTCTCCCCCCGCCTGTGCATCTTTTATGCACTGACACTATCAGAGGAACAATGAAAACAATTAACACCGCTTTCCCCAAACTAAGAAGTAAACTCTCCGGTGAATTTATCAAACTTTACTCCGATAACTCGGAACAATACAGAAAGCTCCTTCATTTCGTTGAAGAAAATAAATTCCAATTTCATTCCATCACCCCAAAACAGGACAGACCCATTAAAGTAGTTATAAAAGGCCTTCCCCGCGACAGTAACATTGAAGACATACAAGAAGACTTACTCGAACAAGGATTCCACGACTGTAAAGTTAACCAACTCATAGGTAGAATAACTAAACAAAAGCTCCCCGTTTTTATGGTTACATTCCCCCGCAACATTAACAACACTAAAATTTTCGATCTCAAATACCTCAGCTACTTATCTATCCGCGTCGAAGGATACGAAGGAAAAGGAGTAACACAATGTTACTCATGTAACCGCTTCAACCACACCGCGCAAAACTGCCACATGAATCCCCGATGTATTAAATGCGGACAAGCTCATCAAACAAAAGAATGCCCCATTAAACGCGTAGACAACACCTACTGTATTAACTGCAAAACCTACGGCCACATGGCCAACTACTCCAAATGCCCCCTCTACCCCAAGCCTCGTAAAGGAAAAACAGTTAAAAACAATTACTCAACAGTAGTAGATAGCATTGTAAGACCTAATCTTACATACGCCCAAGCAACTAACACTAGAACACAAATTAACAACAAAAACACACAACAGATGGCACCACGAAGCAATGAAGTTCCTGCGATACCCCAGCAAGCTCAAGCCAATCGTAATGTAAAAATCCCCACTATCCCGCAAAACAACAATCTTACGGAAAACACCCCTCATTTGCCATAGTCCAAACCCTTCAACAAACCATGAATACACTTGCTATACTAACACAGCAGATTGCTGCTCTTGACTTTAATACTCCCCCTCCTAAAAGAAATCTCTCTAATAAAGAGAAAAATTGTACGCCCTAGTAGAGGCTATTCTTCATAGCAATGATGATGATTAGTCACACCCAGATTGGCTTGAAACTTTGCTCTTGGAACGCAAACGGCATTTTAAATAAAATCTCTGAGTTTAAACTTTTTGTAGAGAAGTACTCCCCCGATCTAATTCTCCTTCAGGAAACACATCTGAGACCCTCACACACACTCAACATTCCTAATTACATTTGTTATCGTAATGACTTCATCGGCGTAGGACGAGCGAGAGGAGGTACTCTTATCTTAGTTAAAAGAAATATTTATCATTATAACGTCCCCACCACCCACCTCCAGCACATCGAAGCTACTACCGTTATCATCACCCCTAAAAACTTAAATCCTATAGCTATTATTACTGTCTATATTCCCCCTAGTTCAGACGACCGACTTTTTACGCAAGATCTAGAATATTTTTTACAGGCCAACGGAAATTGTGTGATTTTTGGCGATTTTAACGCCACACACAACATGTGGAATTGTCCAAATAACTCTATTAGGGGTTGCAGATTAAAAAACTTCATAGACACCCATGACCTCTCTATTGCACATCCTGACACCCCAACCAGGTTCGGACACAGATCTGCTAATGTTCTCGACTTCGCATTAATAAATAATTTTCATTTCCCCTTCACCATAAATTCGTTAGCAGAACTCTCTTCAGATCATAACCCAGTAATGCTAAATTTTTCTTTCCTTCCCCCAATTCATCATGACAACCATCGGGCAATTACCACCTGTTGGTCTTCCTTTAAAAATAATTTAAATAATACGGTACGCCTAGAAGAATACGCAGGTATTAACAACCCCCATGTGCTGGAAGAAAAAATTCAACTTTTCACCTCCGCCGTTCGCTCCGCCCATCAACACGCCTCTCAACCAATAGAAAACAAGATCCATCCCTACACTCCAAATCACATTCACGATCTCGTTCGCGATAAGAATAGAGCGAAAAAACTTTATCACAATACTTTAAATCCCGTTATTAGATTACAAGAGAAGATTACAAGATTACAAGAGAAACTTAAAAAAGAACTCAAAAAACAAAAACAACAAACATGGCAAAATAAATTAGAATCTCTAAATGCTCGCGATAACAGTCTCTGGCATTGTCAAAAACTATTCCGAAAAAACCGACCTAACATTCCTTCTCTCTCTACCTCCTCTGGCGTCGCAAATAGTGATGATCAGAAAGCTAACATTCTTGCAATAACATTAAAAGATAACTTTGCTGAAAATAAAAGACCTGGTAACGGAAGCCATCCAATTGATAAGGAAATTACTAAAACTCTCGAAAACTTCTTCTCCTCTCCCCCGACTCTCCCTCTCACCCCTACCGATCCAACTGAAATTTGCGAATACATTCGACGTCTTAAAAATAATAAAGCCCCAGGATCAGATCAAATCACTAACAAAATGGTCAAAAATTTTAATACTAAAACTCTTCTCATTCTCACCTACCTAATTAACAAGATTCTTTTACTCAGGCATTTTCCTAACAATTGGAAAAACGCAATTGTTTTCCCTATTAAAAAACCGGATAAAAATGCACATAACCCATCTAGCTATCGTCCAATCTCTCTCTTAAGTGTTCTTAGCAAAATTACTGAATATGTTATTTTAAACAGGCTCAAATCTTTTACTAACGACAATAATTTCATAAACCCGAATCAATATGGCTTCACCAGAAATCTTTCAACCTATCATCCACTACTCGGACTCACTGAAAAAATCACTGCTGGATTTCAGAGAGGCAGATCCACTGGAGCTGTTTTTCTGGATATCCAAAAGGCTTTTGACAGGGTCTGGGTTAGTGGACTCGTCTATAAATTAATAACTAATAATTTTCCTCCCGCTCTCACTCACATAATTAATTCTTACCTAGTCAACAGGACCTTTCAAGTACGCGTAAATGACTCTCTCTCTCTAACACCTTTAACATCAACTATGGAGTACCTCAGGGCAGTTTGCTTGGCCCCCTACTATTTAATATTTATATCAATGACATGCCTACTCACCCTCAAACCAGCACAAATATTTACGCGGATGACACTGTCACACTCGCAACCTATAAAAATCACAACACAATAACCCTGGCACTTAATAATCACCTATATCTATTACAAAATTTCTTTGACACCTGGAAAATTAAAATTAACGTTGACAAAACAGTTGCTGTACTATTCACTAGAAGGAAAACACAACCAACACCGCCCACGCTCTATTCCACACAACTACAATGGTCTCAGAGTACAAAATATCTCGGACTCATTCTAGATAAAAAACTCACTTGGAAACAACATTTGACTCACAAACGCGATAAATTCCGGAAAGCTCTTAGAGCACTTTACCCCCTAATTGGCTGGAATTCTGAATTAAATATGTACAACAAGATACTTCTCTACACTGCCGTTTTGCGCCCTATTCTAACTTATGGATCGCCTGTGTGGGGCTATGCTGCAGACTCTAACATTAAAATTCTCGAGGTGGCTCAGAACTCGATTATTCGCAATATTGTAAAAGCAGATCGATATACTAAAAATTCTTACATCTATAAGGACATCAAAGTACTCCCACTTAAAAATTATATTCAAAAACTGGCCATAAATTTTTTTCAATAATCTTCCCAACATTGATAATATCAATGTACAAAATTTAAATAATTATATTCCTATGCCAGATATAAAAAAGACCTAGGAGGATTCTCCTAGACTCATATAATCCCCTTAACAATCAATTTAGTCACTCTCCGTGTGGCGAGTGACAATTTATTGCTAAATTTTTTATTCATTTAATTTGTTTTTTCTTTTCTTAATTTTTTACTTAATTCTCAAACCCACACAGGCTAGTTTTTCTAGACCCTCCCCATTGATTTGTTCCATTTTCCCAGTGCAACCAATAGAGTGCCTACTCCTCTAATTTCACTTGACCAACTGAAGTGAACTTTCCTAAGACTCTGTGAGAAATTTGCCGCCAAGACCGTTCCAGTAACCACGCCTCCCTGCCACTTCCAACCAACTAATCAGGACTCTCTCACCAATCAAGGCCCTCCCACATCAGGCCACATTCACAATATTAGATATGGGATGGAGGAACGTTTCGCGTTCCATTTTCCCAGCGACGACCAGCGACCAGCGACGTTGTGAAATACGGAGACCACGCACCTGCGAGCTCCACGACCTCACGAATTATCATGAGCGAATCAAGCGATTATATGGAACTTTCGCCGACAAAATTTGACCAAGTTTCTGTCTGCGAGAAACTTAGAGATACTGTCACAGGTATCTCAGCTCTTCACTTATCAATTCACGGGATGGACGGACGTTCTCCCAGCCCCCGAAATTCATTCATGGACATGTACATTTCCGGCAAACAGGCCATGATCAGGAGAAAGGAGGAGATGGTAAGTGAGCTTAAAACCCTCCCACCATGTACTATATCTCAGACTGCCAGGATCATAAGATTCCTTCTACCTCGGTAGAAGAGGAAAATAATTTTTTGTTCCCTCCTCCTGTTAATGAAAATAAGATTGAAAATAAAATTAAAATCAATAGCAAATCTAAGAAAAATTTAGCAAAAAACGTAAACAGAAAGGTAAGGATTCTACGGAAGAGTTTATCTTTCCCAAAAGACGGCCAGACCGATCTCTCCTACCTCTACCCAGGACCCCATAGAAACTAACAAGAGTTTCTCCGATCTTGAACAGGATGTCGAGCATCCTCCTTCGATTGAAACAGTAACTACCGAAGTAGTTACACCCAAGATTCCTCCCCCACCCTATAATGCTTAAAATCAAAAAGAATTTCAGAGAGCAAATAAAATGCATCTCAGAAAAATTCCCTAATTTACGTAATAGAATTGTTAATGACGTAGTAAAAATGTTCTCCACCGACCATGAAGAATACAGAAAACTTAAACACTTTTTAGAGACGGATAAAGATTTCGAATTTTACATTCTCAAACGCCAAAAAGATAAACCAATTAAAGCCGTTATTAAAGGCCTCCTAATTCTGCTTTAATTACTGATATCACTAATGACTTAAACTTAATCAGATTCAATATAGATAGCTGCACGCAACTAATCTTCAAAAGAACTAAAAAAATCCCTCCCATATTTCCTAATTACTTTACCAAGAAACGATTTAAATAGTAAAGTTTTTGACATCAAAAGTTGGGTTATTTGCAGGTGAAAGTAGAAGGTTACCTCGTTAGAGGAATAACCCAATGCTTCAACTGCAATAACTTCTACCATACTGCCGCGAATTGTTTTATGAAACCAAGATGCCTTAAATGCGGTAAAGACCATGCCACGCGAAATTGTCACATCAAAGAACGACAAGAAAACCCATTCTGTATCAACTGCCAGGACTTTGGTCACTCGGCATGTTACACTAAATGTCCCAAATTCCCCCAACCCAAAAAAGGCACTGCCTTTTCCGACCCGATTAAAAGAAAAAATTTTCAAGCAAATGGACAAAGAGGGAATTTCCTTCGCTAACGTTGTTAGCGGAGAAATCCCCAATCAGATCCCCTCCGAAACCGAAAACCTAACTGCAAATAAAAAGGAAGACTCTTCCAGCGGATTCCTTACCCAAGATAATAACAGTTCAGATTTTTCCCAAGTTTTGGAACTTTTTAATACTATCTCAAACCTCGTAAAGAAAAACCCCAAAATTCTCGACCTTCTCTCTAAATTTAAAACAGCAAATTCCGACGAAGAAAAAACCTGCCTTCTGGCAGAAGCTATAATGAACAATATTTAAATTTCCCTATTATTCTTAATTGTAACTTTTATTTTCTCCCCTTAACTTTTTAAAATTCTCTCAAAACAATCGAATTTCTCTTTGATTAATTTTAAAGTCACTTTCTATTTCAAAGTACATGATTTCAATCTTAAAAGCTCACTGCCATCCTCCAATCAACGATCGCTCCATAGCCAACGCCTCCTGCACTGCCATTGGACCTCCTCCTCCGAAGTCACGCCCCTCTCTTCAAGCCCAAGTTTCCAAAACCAAGAAAATCAGAGTCCCAGATAGAGGATAGAAGAATGCTGACGCATTCTAGATTCCTGGTTACAAAATCATCCGTCACGTTGTGAAATGATGTGAATTAATGTTGATAAAACAATAGCAGTTCTCTTTACAAACAGGAAAACACAACCAACACCGCCCACGCTCTATTCCACACAACTACAATGGTCTCAGAGTACAAAATATCCCGGACTCATTCTAGATAAAAAAAACTCACTTGGAAACAACATTTGACTCATAAACGCGATAAATTCCGGAAAGCTCTAAGAGCACTTTACCCCCTAATTGGCTGGAATTCTGAATTAAATATGTATAACAAGATACTCCTCTACACTGCCGTTTTGTGCCCAATTCTAACTTATGGCTCGCTTGTGTGGGGCTATGCTGCAGACTCAAACATTAAAATTCTCGAGGTGGCTCAGAACTCGATTATTCGCAATATTGTAAAAGCAGATCGATATACTAAAAATTCTTACATCTATAAGGACATCAAAGTACTCCCACTTAAAAATTATATTCAAAAACTGGCCATAAATTTTTTCAATAATCTTCCCAACATTGATAATATCAATGTACAAAATTTAAATAATTATATTCCTATGCCAGATATAAAAAGACCTTGGAGGATTCTCCTAGACTCATATAATCCCCCTTAACAATCAATTTAGTCACTCTCCGTGTGGCGAGTGACAATTTATTGCTAAATTTTTTATTCATTTAATTTGTTTTTCTTTTCTTAATTTTTACTTAATTCTCAAACCACACAGGCTAGTTTTTCTAGACCCTCCCCATTGATTTGTTCCATTTTCCCAGTGCAACCAATAGAGTGCCTACTCCTCTAATTTCACTTGACCAACTGAAGTGAACTTTCCTAAGACTCTGTGAGAAATTTGCCGCCAAGACCGTTCCAGTAACCACGCCTCCCTGCCACTTCCAACCAACTAATCAGGACTCTCTCACCAATCAAGGCCCTCCCACATCAGGCCACATTCACAATATTAGATATGGGATGGAGGAACGTTTCGCGTTCCATTTTCCCAGCGACGACCAGCGACCAGCGACGTTGTGAAATACGGAGACCACGCACCTGCGAGCTCCACGACCTCACGAATTATCATGAGCGAATCAAGCGATTATATGGAACTTTCGCCGACAAAATTTGACCAAGTTTCTGTCTGCGAGAAACTTAGAGATACTGTCACAGGTATCTCAGCTCTTCACTTATCAATTCACGGGATGGACGGACGTTCTCCCAGCCCCGGAAATTCATTCATGGACATGTACATTTCCGGCAAACAGGCCATGATCAGGAGAAAGGAGGAGATGGTAAGTGAGCTTAAAACCCTCCCACCATGTACTATCTCAGACTGCCAGGATCATAAGATTCCCTCTACCTCGGTAGAAGAGGAAAATAATTTTTTTTGTTCCCTCCCCCTCCTGTTAATGAAAAATAAGATTGAAAATAAAATTAAAATCAATAGCAAATCTAAGAAAAAATTTAGCAAAAAACGTAAACAGAAAGGTAAGGATTCTACGGAAGAGTTTATCTTTCCCAAAAAGACGGCCAGACCGATCTCTCCTACCTCTACCCAGGACCCCATAGAAACTAACAATAGTTTCTCCGATCTTGAACAGGATGTCGAGCATCCTCCTTCGATTGAAACAGTAACTACCGAAGTAGTTACACCCAAGATTCCCCCCCCACCCTATAATGCTTAAAATCAAAATGAATTTCAGAGAGCAAATAAAATGCATCTCAGAAAAATTCCCTAATTTACGTAATAGAATTGTTAATGACGTAGTAAAAATGTTCTCCACCGACCATGAAGAATACAGAAAACTTAAACACTTTTTTAGAGACGGATAAAGATTTCGAATTTTACATTCTCAAACGCCAAAAAGATAAACCAATTAAAGCCGTTATTAAAGGCCTCCCTAATTCTGCTTTAATTACTGATATCACTAATGACTTAAACTTAATCGATTCAATATAGATAGCTGCACGCAACTAATCTCCAAAAGAACTAAAAAAATCCCTCCCATATTTCCTAATTACTTTAACAAGAAACGATTTAAATAGTAAAGTTTTTGACATCAAAAAGTTGGGTTATTTGCAGGTGAAAGTAGAAGGTTACCTCGTTAGAGGAATAACCCAATGCTTCAACTGCAATAACTTCTACCATACTGCCGCGAATTGTTTTATGAAACCAAGATGCCTTAAATGCGGTAAAGACCATGCCACGCGAAATTGTCACATCAAAGAACGACAAGAAAACCCATTCTGTATCAACTGCCAGGACTTTGGTCACTCGGCATGTTACACTAAATGTCCCAAATTCCCCCAACCCAAAAAAGGCACTGCCTTTTCCGACCCGATTAAAAGAAAAAAATTTTTCAAGCAAATGGACAAAAGAGGGAATTTCCTTCGCTAACGTTGTTAGCGGAGAAATCCCCAATCAGATCCCCTCCGAAACCGAAAACCTAACTGCAAATAAAAAGGAAGACTCTTCCAGCGGATTCCTTACCCAAGATAATAACAGTTCAGATTTTCCCAAGTTTTGGAACTTTTTAATACTATCTCAAACCTCGTAAAGAAAAACCCCAAAATTCTCGACCTTCTCTCTAAATTTAAAACAGCAAATTCCGACGAAGAAAAAACCTGCCTTCTGGCAGAAGCTATAATGAACAATATTTAAATTTCCCTATTATTCTTAATTGTAACTTTTATTTTTCTCCCCTTAACTTTTTAAAATTCTCTCAAAACAATCGAATTTCTCTTTGATTAATTTTAAAGTCACTTTCTATTTCAAAGTACATGATTTCAATCTTAAAAGCTCACTGCCATCCTCCAATCAACGATCGCTCCATAGCCAACGCCTCCTGCACTGCCATTGGACCTCCTCCTCCGAAGTCACGCCCCTCTCTTCAAGCCCAAGTTTCCAAAACCAAGAAAATCAGAGTCCCAGATAGAGGATAGAAGAATGCTGACGCATTCTAGATTCCTGGTTACAAAATCATCCGTCACGTTGTGAAATGATGTGAATTAATGTTGATAAAACAATAGCAGTTCTCTTTACAAACAGGAAAACACAACCAACACCGCCCACGCTCTATTCCACACAACTACAATGGTCTCAGAGTACAAAATATCCCGGACTCATTCTAGATAAAAAAAAAACTCACTTGGAAACAACATTTGACTCATAAACGCGATAAATTCCGGAAAGCTCTAAGAGCACTTTACCCCCTAATTGGCTGGAATTCTGAATTAAATATGTATAACAAGATACTCCTCTACACTGCCGTTTTGTGCCCTATTCTAACTTATGGCTCGCCTGTGTGGGGCTATGCTGCAGACTCTAACATTAAAATTATCGAGGTGGCTCAGAACTCGATTATTCGCAATATTGTAAAAGCAGATCGATATACTAAAAATTCTTACATCTATAAGGACATCAAAGTACTCCACTTAAAAATTATATTCAAAAACTGGCCATAAATTTTTTTCAATAATCTTCCCAACATTGATAATATCAATGTACAAAATTTAAATAATTATATTCCTATGCCAGATATAAAAAGACCTAGGAGGATTCTCCTAGACTCATATAATCCCCCTTAACAATCAATTTAGTCACTCTCCGTGTGGCGAGTGACAATTTATTGCTAAATTTTTTATTCATTTAATTTGTTTTTTCTTTTCTTAATTTTTTACTTAATTCTCAAACCCACACAGGCTAGTTTTTCTAGACCCTCCCCATTGATTTGTTCCATTTTCCCAGTGCAACCAATAGAGTGCCTACTCCTCTAATTTCACTTGACCAACTGAAGTGAACTTTCCTAAGACTCTGTGAGAAATTTGCCGCCAAGACCGTTCCAGTAACCACGCCTCCCTGCCACTTCCAACCAACTAATCAGGACTCTCTCACCAATCAAGGCCCTCCCACATCAGGCCACATTCACAATATTAGATATGGGATGGAGGAACGTTTCGCGTTCCATTTTCCCAGCGACGACCAGCGACCAGCGACGTTGTGAAATACGGAGACCACGCACCTGCGAGCTCCACGACCTCACGAATTATCATGAGCGAATCAAGCGATTATATGGAACTTTCGCCGACAAAATTTGACCAAGTTTCTGTCTGCGAGAAACTTAGAGATACTGTCACAGGTATCTCAGCTCTTCACTTATCAATTCACGGGATGGACGGACGTTCTCCCAGCCCCGGAAATTCATTCATGGACATGTACATTTCCGGCAAACAGGCCATGATCAGGAGAAAGGAGGAGATGGTAAGTGAGCTTAAAACCCTCCCACCATGTACTATCTCAGACTGCCAGGATCATAAGATTCCCTCTACCTCGGTAGAAGAGGAAAATAATTTTTTGTTCCCTCCCCTCCTGTTAATGAAAATAAGATTGAAAATAAAATTAAAATCAATAGCAAATCTAAGAAAAAATTTAGCAAAAAACGTAAACAGAAAGGTAAGGATTCTACGGAAGAGTTTATCTTTCCCAAAAAGACGGCCAGACCGATCTCTCCTACCTCTACCCAGGACCCCATAGAAACTAACAATAGTTTCTCCGATCTTGAACAGGATGTCGAGCATCCTCCTTCGATTGAAACAGTAACTACCGAAGTAGTTACACCCAAGATTCCCCCCCCCACCCTATAATGCTTAAAATCAAAATGAATTTCAGAGAGCAAATAAAATGCATCTCAGAAAAATTCCCTAATTTACGTAATAGAATTGTTAATGACGTAGTAAAAATGTTCTCCACCGACCATGAAGAATACAGAAAACTTAAACACTTTTTAGAGACGGATAAAGATTTCGAATTTTACATTCTCAAACGCCAAAAAGATAAACCAATTAAAGCCGTTATTAAAGGCCTCCCTAATTCTGCTTTAATTACTGATATCACTACTGACTTAAACTTAATCGGATTCAATATAGATAGCTGCACGCAACTAATCTCCAAAAGAACTAAAAAATCCCTCCCATATTTCCTAATTACTTTAACAAGAAACGATTTAAATAGTAAAGTTTTTGACATCAAAAAGTTGGGTTATTTGCAGGTGAAAGTAGAAGGTTACCTCGTTAGAGGAATAACCCAATGCTTCAACTGCAATAACTTCTACCATACTGCCGCGAATTGTTTTATGAAACCAAGATGCCTTAAATGCGGTAAAGACCATGCCACGCGAAATTGTCACATCAAAGAACGACAAGAAAACCCATTCTGTATCAACTGCCAGGACTTTGGTCACTCGGCATGTTACACTAAATGTCCCAAATTCCCCCAACCCAAAAAAGGCACTGCCTTTTCCGACCCGATTAAAAGAAAAAATTTTTCAAGCAAATGGACAAAAGAGGGAATTTCCTTCGCTAACGTTGTTAGCGGAGAAATCCCCAATCAGATCCCCTCCGAAACCGAAAACCTAACTGCAAATAAAAAGGAAGACTCTTCCAGCGGATTCCTTACCCAAGATAATAACAGTTCAGATTTTTCCCAAGTTTTGGAACTTTTTAATACTATCTCAAACCTCGTAAAGAAAAACCCCAAAATTCTCGACCTTCTCTCTAAATTTAAAACAGCAAATTCCGACGAAGAAAAAAACCTGCCTTCTGGCAGAAGCTATAATGAACAATATTTAAATTTCCCTATTATTCTTAATTGTAACTTTTATTTTTCTCCCCTTAACTTTTTAAAATTCTCTCAAAACAATCGAATTTCTCTTTTATTAATTTTAAAGTCACTTTCTATTTCAAAGTACATGATTTCAATCTTAAAAAGCTCACTGCCATCCTCCAATCAACGATCGCTCCATAGCCAACGCCTCCTGCACTGCCATTGACCTCCTCCTCCGAAGTCACGCCCCTCTCTTCAAGCCCAAGTTTCCAAAACCAAGAAAATCAGAGTCCCAGATAGAGGATAGAAGAATGCTGACGCATTCTAGATTCCTGGTTACAAATCATCCGTCACGTTGTGAAATGATGTGAATTAATGTTGATAAAACAATAGCAGTTCTCTTTACAAACAGGAAAACACAACCAACACCGCCCACGCTCTATTCCACACAACTACAATGGTCTCAGAGTACAAAATATCCCGGACTCATTCTAGATAAAAAAAACTCACTTGGAAACAACATTTGACTCATAAACGCGATAAATTCCGGAAAGCTCTAAGAGCACTTTACCCCCTAATTGGCTGGAATTCTGAATTAAATATGTATAACAAGATACTTCTCTACACTGCCGTTTTGTGCCCAATTCTAACTTATGGCTCGCTTGTGTGGGGCTATGCTGCAGACTCAAACATTAAAATTCTCGAGGTTGCTCAGAACTCGATTATTCGCAATATTGTAAAAGCAGATCGATATACTAAAAATTCATATATATATAAGGACATTAAAGTACTCCCACTTAAAAATTATATTCAAAAACTGGCCATTAATTTTTTCAATAATCTTCTCAACATTGATAATATCAATGTACAAAATTTAAATAATTATATTCCTATGCCAGATATTAAAAGACCTAGGAGGATTCTCCTAGACTCATATAACCCCCCCCTAACAATCAATTTAGTCACTCTCCGTGTGGCGAGTGACAATTTTTTGCTAAATTTTTTCTTGATTTCATTTTTTTTTCTTTCTTTTTCTTAATTTTTAAACCCACACAGGCTAGTTTATCTAGACCCTCCCCATTGCTATGTTCCATTTTCCCAGTGCAACCAATAGAGTGCCTACTCCTCTCATATCACTTGACCAACCGAAGTGAACTTTCCTAAGACTCTGAGAAATTTGCCGTCAAGACCGTTCCAGTAACCACGCCTCCCTGCCACTTCCAACCAACAAAAATCAGGACTTTCTCACCAATCAAGGCCCTCCCACATCAGGCCACATCTACAAAATTCGATATGGGATGGAGGAACGCTTCGCGTTCCATTTTCCCAGCGACGACCAGCGACCAGCGGAACGCTTCGCGTTCCATTTCCCAGAGACGCCCAGCATCATCATCGACGTTGTGAAAAAAGTTAATGATTATTTGTTAGTGATGAATGTTTAGTGAGACATATATATATAAGTATGCCTCCACGACGAAATAAGAAGAAATTCCAACAACTTACGGAGTTTGAACGGTGTAGGATTATCGGCCTTCGAGAAGGAGGATTTTCCTATCGCAAAATAGGAGCTTGTGTGCAGCGGAAGAGTTATACAGTGATGCGAGTTTGGGAACAGGAGACCGACGAGCACTGAACAACTCGAAAAACTGGCAGTGGACGACGGCAGGTAACGTCAGCGCGCGACGATGGACAACTGCCCCGCATGGTGGTGAATGACCATAAAGCTTTCTCCTAGCTGTTGGCAGCACGTTGGTCTACTGCTACAGACGTCAGCTTCGTCAATTGGTCGACGTCTGCTGCATAGAGGATTGGGTGGCAATGGTTACTTTATACAGGATTCCACTCACGGCAAACCATCAATGGCTGCGTCTGCAATGGGCTCATGAGCACAGAGCCTGACCCTAAAGAACCCAAGAGGAAAATTAATAGAAAGCGCGATGAGCCCCTCACAGTATTAGCGAGAAACTCCAGAGCAGGGGTATCCAAACTGTTATCATTAGTAGATCCCTTTCGAAGAAAATACTTTTTCAGTTCCTTTATATATTTCTGTAATATATTAAATCCAATACAACTGTTACGACCCGCATGTGCAGAGGGCGCTAGTAGTCCTCCTTGTTTACATTTCGTCAGTATGCTTGTAATGCATCCTCGGAGCGGACGTACCTACCGTCCTCAATAAACAAACATTTTTAAAGTATACAGTCCACGCCTTTTGCTTGAGCAGTCAAGTTATACATAACTCAAAGTCTGCTCATAATCCGTTATAGACATTTCTAGAATAACCACACCATTTGTGGTTAAAATCAGAGCTATCGACCTCACCCAGTTTTGTGGTCGGTGTCGAGCCCGAGCCAAAAATCAAAATGGCTCCAAAAGAACTATCAGAACTCACCGCGTTTAACAGAAGGAAAGCACATCTGCTCGGTCAGATCACACGCATTAGAAACTCCTTGGAAAATGTGGATTCACCATTGAATCAAGTTGAAATAAGAACTAAACTCGCATCGCTTTCTGAAGTGAAAGCAAAAATAGACAAACTTCGGACCGAAAGCTACAGGATTCTTTCGGATGAAGAGCTCATGGATTTCGAGACCAGTTTGGACACGATGGAAGTGGATGCAGATAATTTAGAGGTGAGTCTCAATACCTTACTTGAATCTTCTAATGTGAATACCTCTGAATTATCTGTGAAAAATGATTTTGCTAATTACAATGTGAAACTGCCATCCATTAATTTACCGGAATTTTCGGGACAATATATTGATTGGTTGCAATTTAAATCCCAATTTGTATCATTAATTCATGATAACACTTGTTTATCAGACTCGCAAAAACTATATTATTTACAATCTGCCCTGAAAGGCCATGCAAAACAATTGCAAACAGTAAACGATTCTTACTCATCTTTATTTGAAGCTTTAGAAGGTAGATACGAAAATAAAAGATTAATTGTAAATAGTCATATTGCTGAACTTTTAAATCCTAACAAAATAAAATTTGAATCTGCTTTTCATCTCAGAAGTTTAATAGATTCAATTCAGAGTCATCTTAGAGCCTTAAAACAACTAGAATTAGAACCTAACGCTTTGTGTGAATCAATGTTAATTTTTGTTATAACTCAACGTCTAGATGATGAATCGCGTAAACAATATGAAATGGAATTACATTCTAATGATTTGCCTAAGTGGAATAATTTTTAGACTTTTTAATAAAAAGGAGCCAAGCCTTAGAAAACGTACAAAGAAATTCTTCGTTGAAAAACAAGAACGAATATTCTCCAAAATTCAGATCATTTGTCGTGAAAAGCAATGGAAAAACCTGTCCGTTATGTCCTTCAGAGACACACCCAATTTTTAAGTGTAAAATGTTTCACGAGATGTCTGTTCAAGAAAGAAGCAACAAAGTGAGATCCTTAAACCTATGCTTTAATTGTCTAGGCCATCACCTTATTAAGAACTGTTTAAAACTGAACAGGAAATGTAGGGTTTGTAATGCGAACCACAATTCTTCTTTGCAAAACAAGGGTGCACCGAGCGATATCAGAACCACACCAAAACAGAAATATCCCCTCTCTACAGAGTTCATCAGGGGTCATTTATGACCCGAGTCCAGCCGCGACGTGTCTTTACAATGAGATTGGGGAGAAATCCATTTTGCTTTCGACCGCGAAGGTCAAAGTTCAGAGTGCGACAGGGGGTTGGCTTGTAATGAACGCGATCCTCGATTCAGGGAGCCAGAAATGCCTTTGTAGCTTGGAAGCGTCAAATTTCCTCGGGTTGGAAAAATACTCTATGAATTCAACTATTGTAGGCTTGAATGGAGCTTGCATTTCAGTGAGGAAAAGAATTTCCGCTGAAATTTCGAACGGAAGTTCATTTAAAAGAAAACTTAACTTTCTCATAGTCCCTAAAATTACTGGATGCGTTCCTACACAGCCATTGGATTTAACAAAAATAAAATTGCCTCCAAATATAACATATGCAGATGCGGAATTTAATATTCCCAAACGAATTGATATTCTCCTGGGAGGTGAAATATTTTATGAATTATTAAAAAGTAAACAAATAAAATTACATGACAATTCAATAATATTGCAGGACTCCGTATTTGGTTACATTGTAACAGATTCCATTCAAAACGAACCATCGAACTATTATTTTTGCAATTTCATCCAAGATCAGGTTGATAGAAATTTAACAAAATTTTGGGATTTAGAAGCAATAGGAATTAAAGCAGAGTCTACTTGTGACCCAGACGACCAAGCCATGCAACATTTTAAATCTTCAGTACGTTTCAATAGTGGTCGTTATGAAGTTGGGTTTCCTTGGAAGGGCCATACACAAGAGTTAAATGACAATTTTTCCGTAGCAGAAAAACGTGTTAAATCCTTAACAAGAAGATTCATTCGTGATCCAACTCTGTACATACAATATTCCGAAATTTTAAAAGAATATGAATCTCAAGGAATAATTGAAAGGGTTCTAGAAACCGAAAAACCAACTGATAGAGCAGTATTCTATTTACCGCACCAAGCGGTCTTTCGCCAAGAAAGCCTAACTACAAAAATGCGCATTGTTTTCGATGCAAGTTCCCATGAAGATGGACAACCATCTCTTAATGACTGTATATGGTCAGGTGAGAATTTAAACCCAAACATATTCTACCTGATAATTTCTTTTCGCTTGAACACGATTGCTATCACCGCAGATATAGAACGTGCATTCTTGCAAATCTCATTACGTGACGAGGACAGAGATGCAGTTAGATTTTTGTTTCCAGACATTAGATCAAATCAAACAGATCCCTACAAGTTTCAAGTGTATAGATTTAAGCGTGTGATGTTTGGAGTCAACGTAAGCCCCTTCTTGCTCTCCGCAACAATTAAGCATCACATCGAGAATTACCGTGAGCAATATCCAGCAGCAACTGAAATGCTTGACACTTGTCTCTATGTTGATGACGTAATCAGTGGTGCTGATGACATCTCCCAAGCCTTAAAAGTATCAAAGGATGCTGAAACAATCATGAAGAATGCCAGCATGAAATTACGCAAATGGAATTCAAATGATCAAACATTGATGAGAACTTGGGAAAGGGAAGGCCTTGAGACACATCCTCGTCACCCGGACGACAGTTCCAAAATCCCTTCGTCAAAGGTTTTAGGGATACCATGGGATGTTGTCCACGACTATTTTACAATTGATGTTAAAGGACTTCTGCAATTGGACACGTCAAAACCCATCACAAAAAGAATTGTGCTTCAATCAGCTGGGAAAATATACGATCCAGTTGGGTTCTTGTCACCCTACACGATTAGGCTCAAATGCCTATTACAAGAACTTTGGCTACGGAAGTTATCCTGGGATGACGAGCTACCGCCAGATATTCATGCAGTATGGTCACAATGGTGGTTAGAACTTCCATTTTTATCAGAGTTAAAGATTCCGCGAAAGATCCTCGATTCCAGTGGAGATTCAAGTGAAGTCCAAATCCATACCTTTTCTGATGCCAGTCAGAAAGCATATGGAGCAGCCGCCTTCTTGAGAGTCAAGCACAAGGACAGAGTCAGCGTTGATCTTGTAACATCCAAGAGCCGTGTTGCACCTCTGAAAAGGTTATCCCTCCCTAGATTGGAACTGATGGGCGCGCGCTCTGCTTGCTACACGCTTAGCAAAGGAAGTCAAGAAAATCCTAGATCAGAAGTGTTCAACCAGAGCCTTTTTCTGGACGGACTCTCAGGTCACCTTACATTGGATCAAAGGTCCAAGCCATAGATGGAAACCCTTTGTTGCGAACAGGGTTCGCGAAATCCAATCCCTCACCGATCCTACCTCGTGGTTCCACTGTTCCGGCAAGGACAACCCAGCAGATCTACTTACGAGAGGAATCAGCGTAGACGCTCTTACAACCAACTCCAAGTGGTAGAATGGATCCTCGTTTCTACGTCAAATTGACTTCCAGACCAAAGGACTAGATGAAGCGATCCCAGAAAGAGTGTATTTAACGGAAATGAGAAAGAACTCAAATCCAAAAGAGGACATTTCCTTGACATTAACAGTGACTAAAAACAATTTCCTTGAAAACATTATTGATATTTCAAACAACTATGTAAAATTAATTCGTGTTGTAAGTTTTCTTTACAGATTCATACACAACTGCAGAACCAGAATTACAAAGATAAAGGGACCCCTTACTTCACAGAAGGTAAGTCATGCTGAGAACTGGCTGATCCACTCATTGCATGAAAGGGAGTTCTATGAAGAAATGCGCAAATTGTTGGCAGGTGAGCCTATTCCTATGAAAAGCAAATTAACTCCACTTAATGTTTTTCTTGATGAGAGCAACATCATTAGAGTAGGAGGCAGACTTGCCAATTCAAATTTAAATGAGAAGGCTAAATTTCCCATGATTTTACCTAGTAGAAACGTTTTAACTGATATTATATTGAGCCATTATCATAAAAAATATTTGCATGCAGGACCCCTCTCACTTTTATATCTTGTTCGTCAAAAATTCTGGCCACTCAATGGCAGAAATAACTGTCGTAGAATTATTCATGAATGTGTTAATTGCTTTAAGAACAAGCCCATCACTATGAATCAAATTATGGCTAACCTACCGAGAGATCGTGTAACACCGAATTATCCCTTTAATGTCACGGGCGTTGATTTTGCAGGCCCATTCTTCATTAAGTTTAAAAATCAAAGAAAAGGGGCATTAAATAAAATTTATGTAGTAGTCTATGTATGTTTATGTACAAAAAGCAATTCATTTAGATTTTGTGACAGATCTCACATCCCAAGCATTCATTGCAAGTTTAAAACGTTTTTTTGGTAGGAGAGGAAAGTGTGCAAAAATCACCACCGACAACGCTAAAACATTTGTTGGCGCAAATGCCGAAATTAAAAAATTGTTCAAAATGATTAAATTACCTGATCACACATTAGCAGAATTTTTGACAAATGAATCGATAGAGTGGAATTTTATCCCACCCAGGTCCCCAAACCATGGAGGGCTATGGGAAGCAGGAGTAAAGGCATTTAAATTCCACTTAAAAAGAGTCGTGGGGAACGCACATTTAACTCTCGAAGAGTTCATCACAATACTTTATGAAATTGAGGCTGTGTTAAATTCCCGATCACTCACTCCTTTGACGTCAAATTTCGATGATTTCGAAACACTGACCCCTGGACACTTCTTAGTAGGTAGACCCCTAACATCCATAGTTGAACCGCAAATAACTAATATAAACGAGAATCAGTTGTCGAGATGGGAAAGAGTAAAAAAAATTACCCAACATATATATAAGCTTTGGAAACGCGATTATTTGAATAATTTACAAGAACGTCACAAGTGGAAATTTAACAAAAATAATGTTTCTGTAGGAACCTTAGTTTTAATCAAAGATGAAAATCTTCCTAGTACGAAATGGAGTACCGGAAGAATAACTGAAATTTTTCCTGGCACCGATGGTAAAGTGCGAGTTGTGAACCTGCGTATGCCAAACGGAAATATATTAAAAAGGACAATCAGAAATCTTTGTATATTACCTGTATGAATTTTGTTATTAGTAATTATTGTATGTGTATAAATTAACTTCAATCGTATTTAAGTATCATAAAATATTGTGTATTTTTCATTTAAGTACTGTAAATATTGTGCATGCCTTTTTGCTTTGCAAATATTGTGTATTTTGTATGTAAGTATCGTCAATTGCATTATGTATTTGTATTGAAATTTCATTTCAATGGCGGGGACTCTTTTACGACCCGCATGTGCAGAGGGCGCTAGTAGTCCTCCTTGTTTACATTTCGTCAGTATGCTTGTAATGCATCCTCGGAGCGGACGTACCTACCGTCCTCAATAAACAAACATTTTTAAAGTATACAGTCCACGCCTTTTGCTTGAGCAGTCAAGTTATACATAACTCAAAGTCTGCTCATAATCCGTTATAGACATTTCTAGAATAACCACACCATTTGTGGTTAAAATCAGAGCTATCGACCTCACCCAACAACAAATAGTCCAAGAACAATATTGCATTCTAAAAAAAATTATAATAACAATTTAACTAAGAATATTAACAAAAAATTAAGGGGAATATGTTTCATAAAATATCTTTTATTTTTATAATTTTACAAATACAGACAAGATTTCAGATATAATTTTATATTTTAGTATTTGGCCTGAAATTGCTTATCATTTTCATAAACACTGTAACAAACGCGACAAATATAAAATTTATTTTATTAAACAATTTTCCAATTATACTGAATTATATGTAAATTTATAATTTTTTTAAAAAAGTATGCTATGTTGCTCTTTTATGTGATTATAATACCATTTATCCGGTGTAATGGTGAGTGCGTCTGACTTCAATGCACATGGCCTGGGTTCAATTCCCAGAGAAACTTTAGAACTTATTGCCAATCTACGAATCAAAAAGCCCTGAAGGTTGGATTTAAAAATGTTAGATTCTTCTCATTTTGTGTAAATATCCGGGTATGTGCCTGGTAAAATAAAGAATGCTAATTAAAATAAATAATTTTTTAAAAGAGAAAGCTTTACTGATTTGTAAATATTAAATAATATTAAGCATATATACTCATCTTAATTACAGTACTATAAGAACACTTAAAATACTGAAACAGAACATAAATGAAAAAGCTCGCATTATTCTGAATGTCACCGGTTCAGGGAGCCAGTTCTGTAACTAAGACAAGTTGAAAACATATTTGTCGAATGAGCAGTAATGTTGAAAACTAAATAATTTGAATATATTATAAATAGTGCTGCAAAAGTAATTATTTTTTATATCAGTGAATGTTTTTTGACAAATTTTAACATGTTACTGTTTAAATTACCTGTCAATTTTGTAAGAGATTCGTTTAAAGTAAATTCATATAATATTAAGGCTGCTTTCGGTTAATGTTAAAGAATAGGACCCGAATTCGGAACATTTTTTCAGATATAAAAGAAACGAAAAAGTAATAAGATATTTTGGCTTCACTATCCTTTAAAGAGCAGTATTTTTTTTATCATACTTCCCATTTTTAACCGAGTTGATTCATTTTTCCTGGTATAAAATGTGTTTCGTGTTTTTTCTCCTATATCGTAATGTTAAATGGGCTACGCGTTCACGTATTAAAACAAAATAGAAAATATGGAATATTTTGAAATTTTTAAAACACTATTTTGTTAACAGAGGTATGAACTAAGATATTGCAAATTTCCATGGAAATTGAGGCATTTTTCTGTTTGAAAATGTGCTTCGTGTTTAGTTCATGCTCTCGTACTTTTATCGAAGACAGCCTTAAACAGATTATTTTTACTTCTTTATTTTGCTCCACCATTCTTCATATTATATTATGATATAAACAAGCATGCTATTGTTGTTTGATGGGAGAACACAGGATGAAAACTTGGATTAAGCTTGTTCATCTGCATTGCAGTACTACCTGAACTCGTAAAATTTTGGAACGGAACAGAAATGAAAAAGATTATATTATTCAGAAGCCCACCGGTTCGAGGAACCAGCTCTATAATAAACATAAATAAGAAAGATAAATTGGTTCGATCAGTAACGTTGAAAATTAATATTCTAATTCTCCTATTATAAATAGTGGTGCAAAATTAATTACTTTTGATATCCGTAAATTTTTATATATCACGTTATAAATTATTATTGCAAAATTACATATCAATTTGGTAAGAGATTCTAATAAAGTATATTCACATAATATGAAACAAATTCTTTTTACTTTTTTATTTTGCTCCAACATCCTTCATATTCGATTATGATTTAAACCAGCATGATATTGTTGTTTGATGGGAGAACACTCGCTAAGAACTCGGAATAAAGGAAAATACTTTGGATAATTTGGATAATGTTGAGTTAATGTTGAGTTTCTCTTTACCTGAACCTTTTTGTACTATCAATTAAGATTTTCAGAATAAAATAGCCTTGATCCCCTACAGAAAACATGTAGAACTTAAAGGTTATAAAATAAATTTTAAAAAAATTAAAATTTATTCATTAAACTAGTTTGGACATTGCTCTTCAAAAAGTACTACCATAAATTTTTTGTTAAGATTTAAAAGAAAAATTAAATTTGGAATTAACGCCACATTCCCATGACAGCCATTTAAGAAGCAAAGAACAGTAAAAGTATGAAGGCGTTAAAAAATTCCCGCAGAAACCCCAGTAATAGCTAGTTCTTAATGGGCCTTGTATCAAAATTCTTTCGGTACCCTTTAATAAATATGGGTGAGCGTGGGAGTGAAGTTTAACGTCGCATTGTTCAGCTACACGAGGGTTTTTGGCGACGAACCTCCTAATTTTGAACCTTGGGCAAGTGACAAGGACGACACCAGGGCTGGCACCCACTCTAATGGCTACCACACAACACCAACGGGAGGACGTTTGAGCTCTCGACAGATTTAACGTGCATCGTGCCCCTACACGGCGAGTCTTCAGTGGTACTGGCCAGGAACTCATGGCACTCCAGCCATTATCCGATACTTTGACCGCTTGGCTACCACGGCGACTTTTAAATATAGGAGCCCTCCCTGTTAGTGGGAGTGTAGATACGCATGTTAGGACCACTGTAGCTAGGGGCCCCTTATAATCAATACCGCGGTAGCTACACCCCTGGCGGAAGCATAAACAAAAGGTAATATTTGTTTAGTTGTAAGGATCGAAAGTTTGTAATGAATCTCCATTGTATTGCCAATATTTTTATCTGTTAGTACGCATCGTAATTCACCTTTATGGAACTATTTGATACAATAATGTTATGTATAAAGCAATAATTGGTCGCTAAAAGTATTCTTTATAAAGAAATTTATGTTTTAAGGAATGATTAACACAAACCCTATGCTAAGCAATTTTTACTGTGCTGATGATCTCGATTACTTTAACAGCATGAATTTCTCATCGTTTTTCACTTTTTAGAATGCTCTGACTACGTACTACTCGCGGCGTCACCATCCATTTCGTACACCAAACAGTAGTCACACGAAAACACTGCACAAAATGTGATAATTGAACTTGCAGCTGTGTTATATGTAAAAAATCCGTGATAGTTATCGTAGAGTTCTCACCTTGCAATTCCTTCATACTCTAAGAAGTTCGACTGTAATTGAATTTTTAAAAAAAATTTTTTATACATACATCAGAGTTAGATTCAAGTAAATGCAATTTAATTATGAAATTGTTTTGAAATCACAATGAAATTTTTTATCATTCGAAAAAGGTATTTCATTGTCTCAGCAAGTTCATAATTTTAAAATAAGACTCTAAATAGGGAATGCAAGACAAAACTGATAAATTTGTTTCAAATAAATTGCGTTTGCCACTAATGAAGAATAACTGTTGATAAACTTATAGTTATAAATACAATGAAACTCATTTATCACATTAAATTGAGTGGACTGAAATATTTTTTCTTGTTAAAAGAATTTCCTAATAAAACATATAACAAAAAAAATCATATAATGACATTTTTTTTACACAGATATGTGAATATTTCATCAAAATCAATAAAACGTTCCTAATGAAATTTAATTCAATATTTTTAAGGTGTTGCAAAATAAAAGTTTAATTGAGTGTTAGTAAAATAATCTGATATTTTTCTTTGCATTACCTGTTTAACATCAAATTTTTTAATGTCTGACATCTATTTTGTTATTATTCATTTCCACATTGGAACGAATACGCATACTTTGCATGATGTCCCTCATTTCCGATTACTTGGGATTAGTAGCTGCATATTCATATCATTTCCGTCGTCGGAATCCACATCAATTATATTCAGAGCCGATCCTAGGGTATCGGCCGCCCGCATGCGAAAACATTATGTGTCACCCCTCAAGAGAATTTTTTATTTTTCGACTTATTACAAAACTTTTAAATTTTTATATTTTAACATTTTTGCAATTACTTATTATAATACTTATTGTTATCGATTGATAAATATTATAGTAAGTAATTTTATATTAAATTCTTAATTATAATACACTGCTGTTTGTAAAAAATGCAACACCATGGTAGAATCATCAGAATTAAATGGACTTTGCAGCAAATATCAATTATAGGATGTTACGGAAAAATAGTAGGTTCAGAGCCAACGCGCACGCGTGTCGTTCGCAGCGCTCTCTGAACTGAAGCTGAAAGCGTATAAATAGAGACGAGCCGCTTAACGTTCAAAAAGCACATCGACTATCTATCTGAGAAATTCTGGGGTAGAATTTCTCTAGCCATCTCCCTCATCGGGAGGAGGTCTCCTCTATCCCTAGAAAATAAAGTTATTTTATACAAGCAGATTCTGCGCCCAGTTATCACTTATGGTTCACCCGTTTGGGGAGCCGCAGCCGCCACCCACATGAAAAAGATTCAAGTAATGCAAAATAAAATACTACGCGTCATGACGAACGCACCTTGGTACGTCCGAAATGACGTGATACACAACGATCTACAAATGGAGCCGATTTCTAATTACATCACTAAACTCTCTAGAAATGTCTTTAAATCTATCGAATATCATGACAATCCAATTATCAAAGCGCAAACACTGTTTACGTATCCACATCCTAAAATTAAATATTCATACTCTTCGACGAAGTGGAGAACCCGCTCCGCCCCCCATAACTCAACAAATAACACTCTTTTCACACTCTTAACAATATGATTTAGCTGCACTGCACTGCGTCTTTTACTCTGGGTTCTTGGTTCACTCACTGCCTTCGGCCGTCCCGCTTTCCTTCCTGCGTTCTTCCCCGCCCCGCCGGCGCTCTGCTTCGATAGAGCGTTTCGTGCTTTGGGGTCCGTCCTCCCCCCGTTTTGTCGTGGGAGATTTCTTGATTAGATCCGTCATCACATCATGGTTTACCTTTTTCTCCCACCCTTCTGGGA
>BMAU01004596.1:0-26607 GCA_019973935.1 Trichonephila clavipes
GTCTGAAACCTTGAAGAAACCCGACAAACTTTTTAAATAGAATATATCGAAATATTAGAGAGCGAATGCTATACAAATATGGCATTATTACGCAGACAATCCCAGCAAATTCTTCGTAAAGGAAAAACAAGAAAGCCAAAAGAAAACTAAGGTTTTTGAAACCAGAAATGAACAACGAAATCTAGGAAAAGTAGCGCACGTCTTGAGTGTGATAAAACCTTAATCAATCTTCTTGTACGGAGTTTTATACGGAGGTTGTTTATACGACTTTATAATAGCAAGAAAAATTTCGTAGGCCTGTGTAACTCCTTCTGGATGAACAGTACAGGAGCAAAGTACAAACTGCCAATTTTTACTACGCTAGGCAGTGGATTTACTTCAATGCAAATGCTCATAATAAATTAGCCATATTTTTTGTAGGACATATGAAGAAATCCAATGTACAGGCTTCAAAATCCACCACCAGATGGCATCAACAGCCTTAATTCGATACATCGCGACGTTACTATTTTTGACTTAGTGAACGATGTCATTATTTGGTACCGTAACAACAATTCTCAAGTTTGATGTGGGCACATCCATGAGGATGTGATTTTTAAAAAGAAATTGAGCTGTTTCTTTCAAGGAATGCAATCAAAATATCATAACCGAACATATTAAACTTTTTGAATAGAAAAACTGGTATTTTACAATTAATATTTTCAGAATTGCAATTTTATAATGTATTGTAATTTTTGTACTGACCACTTTCATACCTTAATTCTATTTATTTAAGGTATTCTTAAATTACAAGCTGAAAAATTTCGTGCTTTTCTTCAATATCTAGAAATCTATGAAATGCCTTAGTTACCAACATTTCTGAGGAACATAAAGACAGCGCCATCTGTCTCTGGTATATGAAAAGTTCCTGTGTTTAATTCATTCTTTTTTCTGTTTGTGTTGACATTAAATAACTTGCAAAAAACATTGAAAGAAAACCGTTAATTCCGGCGTATATACTTCTAAGCAGCAATATTTAATTTTTAAATATATTCGCCGCATTACTCGCACACGTTTTTCAATTCTTACTATTATTTTTCACATATGTATTCAATTTTTTAATCTTTGATAAAATACTTTCTATTCATCCCTTTATGTTCAAATACATTTTTAACTTGTAGTGGACGACATTTAATGTTAATACAGTTTTTAAATGTTAATTAATTAAATTAAATAGTAACAAATAAATTGAATAAATCGTAACAAAGATAAAACTAGTCCAAATGTATATATAGAAAGAAAACTCTTTCGTTGAGTCCCTGTACCACAATAGACAGCGCGTTCGGCCTCTAATCCAAAGGTCGTAGATTCGAATCCCACCTGGATTAGCTAATTTCGGACAATGTGATATTTTTTACTAAACTATTTTATTAGAACAATTAAATTGGACTGTGCAATAGATATACATATTTATATTAATTGCAACTATTTAATAAAAAGTAACTAAAAGAAAAAATTTTCTTTGTTGACCTTCTGTTGACTTACGTGTTGATATATATATATATATATATATATATATATATATATATATATATATATATATATATATATATATATATATATATATATATATATATATATATATATATATTACTTTTTTATACCGAAACCTGCAGCATACGTGCGGGGCTGCGGTAGCCCAGTGGTTAAGGTATCGGACCATGGCAGGCATGTCATGAGTTCGAGCCTATTACCAGTAAAGACCCGCCGCGTAGGGCAGCGATGCACGTTAAATCTGTCGAGAGCTGAAACGTCCTCCCGTTGGTGTAGTGTGGTAGTTAGGAGAGGGGGTGCCAGCTCAGGTGTCGTCCACGTCACTTGACCATGGTTCAAAATTACGTGGTCCGTCGCCAAAAAGCCCTCGTGTAGCTGAACAGTGCGACGTTAATATTCATTCAATCAATCAATTGAAGCAGCATACGTGCGCATTGCTCCTATGTGTTTAAAAGTCATTTATTCGAGATATTATGCCAAGCCTTAGAAAGAAATAGAATACTACAAGAACTACGACCCTTTAAGTTCATATGGAGTTTCATTTCTTTTAAATGAAAGGTATTCTGATATGTGTGTAAAAGTCTCATTTGCTTCTAAGTGCATCTTTTTTGTTTTTAAAACTAATTTTTATACCCGCGTACAGCGCGCACCCAAATTTCGACCTTATATTATATGTCAAAAGTGCACATTGTAAGCAGGATTTAATTTTAACATTTATATACATTTACTAGATTCTGGACCCAAATTTGTATTTGGGGCCGCAATCTGGCATGATCATTGCCTACGGATTTAGCGCGGGTTATGCATATTTGAATGAAATTTTAGATAAGCTATCTTTTCTTGCAATGAATTTAGACATTCTATTCATTATTTTCTCTAGGATTTTGCTCAGTAACATAAACATAAAGGGGATAGGTTCAGGGACGTCTTAAATTATGGACCAACTGGGCCCGGGCCTCATCCTCGTTTGGGGCCTTGTTTTGATCTCGACTCTGTCTTAGTAAGATCATGATCCGGAAAATTTTTATGGTAAAATATTATTCTCGTACATATTCTAAAAAAAAACAGGGAATTTCAAACTTCATGTCAACTGGCAAAAGTGGTAGAACTTTATTATTATATGATAAGCATTGTTCATGGCTATGCCTAGGCCTAGTACAATAAACAAACTTTCAATTCATTTATTCGAAATTAGGCCTTCGATCTAATCGTATTGTGCCTAGGTCTTTGTGGTTGTGAGTCGTACACATTTACTTGTTTCATTGAATGAGTATTTGGCAATGCATGCTATATACTGTCCACTTTTAATGACCTCAGGTAGGGCCTACCTTTGCATAAGAGCCCAGGAACTCAAAGAGTTTTAAGATATCCCTCGGTGGGTTGGCTTGCCACAAAAAACTTGTTAAACCCCTCTTTCATATAAATTATGCTATATATAAGGGTTGTCTTATGCGATGCATATAATATTGCAGGATCCAATTATACGTATGTTTTTTTATTTTCGAATATTTATTTTTTTTGTTTCCCTGAGGCCTTCATATCCCTACGTAAATGATTTGACCAAGTCTTTGACCTGTTTTAATAATAAGATGTAATGAACAGCACAGAACTCGCGCATTTCTCTTTTCCTCTTTTTACCACTCTTCTTTACCTCCCTCTCCCTTCTGTCATCCGCGCACATAGCCTTTAAGCATTACACGCGGAAGGTTGCAAGACATTGTAATTTTTCTAAAGTAATTAATGTATTAGAAAAAAACACAAATCTCGCATTAAACGAACATGCAAAAAAAGACCAAAGAATGGTCTTCTAATTTTGCATAAGCTATTGCTCTCTTAATACTAATTTTTAACGTGTAGGTGTATATGCATATAATATTCAAAAATTTGAATTTTATTTTTATTTACGTTGTACTCTAAAGCAACACGAGAGCTATTGGTGACGATTCTCGTACTTTTGAAGCGCAGTCGAGTGAATTTCCAAACTTCCAAACCACGTTTACTTGTGGACTTTGAGCAATGACAAATTTAGCTTCTATCAGCACCTCTACACGGTTAGTCTTCAGTGACATCAGGATTCGCATTAGTAACTCACCAAAACCATCCACGACCTTGTGACCATGGCCACCCAGTTACTGTGACTACTCAATAATTGTAAAGAAGCAGATTAAAAAAATGCCTTTCAGAAAAGACGTATCAATAAATAAGAGTAAAATATAGACTATTTTACCATTGCTGATGAACGGAGTACATATTGCCTTTAATGAAAACTTTATTACTCGAGACCAATAACAAAAACAACTAATGACTGTCGAAACAAAATAGAATGTGTAAGACCTCTCAAAAAGTCGAAACTTTTTTTCGCATTAAAACTCCTTATATCAACACGGATAAAACAGCTATTGAACATAAATCGAGTTTTTGTTGTTTTCTACGACCCTATGAGAACCTCTTTCGTTTCATTAAATTTTCGAAATAGAAAGGGAAAAAAACAGCAATGTAATGCTGACTAAAAGAAATTTTTTTATCTAAGCTGTAAAGTAAGTTGTAAGTTGAACTTGACGAAAGACTGGATCGATGAGACTCGATCCTCCGCTCCCTATCTTGAAACTACGATGTTGCTGGTGTTGTTCACTTGGCTTGTTGGAGGAGGAGTGGCTTCATTAAGGTGAGGATGAATGGGGTGGCTGGTTTCGGCTATTGGGATTGTGAATTGCTATTGGTTGTAGAGTAAGCTTGCGGAGACTGCCCTTCTCAGAGAAAAATTTAACTTTTGAGATAAAAATACTAAAACGGAGAAATTAAATTTAAGCTGTATAAAGTAATTTCATCCTTATATCTAAAGATAGTTTTTGAACAATTTATGAACTTCATGAGACTAAATCAATAAAAAATAAAGTAAATGAAGTAGGCAAGTTATAATGGTGGCGTCGTAAATTGGGATCTTATTCATGTTGTTTACACTGCATATTCCAGCCGCATGAACTATTCTTCATAACCCATGCTGTTTATTCTACATCCCATCACTTTTCAAACTGACGGCATATATTGAATTTGTCCCCTAATCTTTATTAATGATAAAAATCAATACTTTTTTTGAAACATTTATAAAATCTGCTTTCCTGGAATTAGAAGTAAAACACTTTGCCACACAAATTTTGCATTACTTACAAAAAAGTTTTTTTTATATCTTTTGAGTAGAAATTTTTTACTTTTAATGTCCTTATTCGTATTTAAACTAAGCAGGAAATTTTAACCCAACAACACTTTTTCAAATTGTTGTAGATAGATTTTAAAAATTTATGAATTCAGCTAGAAATGATCTGGTTTAAATATTTTCAGGGAAATTTTTTTTCTTTATCGTAGAAAATATTTAACTAATTAATTATAATAGTACCCAATTTTATCGTATATATATTTGTTTTTTTACGCTAATTTTCCTAAGAAAATCACATTTTAGTTGGACATTTCTGAAAATAGAAAGTTTAACACAAATGATAACTAGGAACATTATTTAACGTCTTACCTACCGAATGAAACTTTTCCCGGAAAGAAGAAAAAATCCCTTGCACACTCTTCAAAACCATTTTATTAACCATTCGAAAACCTTAGATTGTTTCCACGATCGATTTCCGAACTTATTTTCTACTCGACCAACACCTCCTAGATACAAGGCCAAGGCACTGATTTGTGACGTCATTACTAGTAGGGAGGCATCGTCCATCGCCTACGGAACTTCTCTGGTGCATTTTTTGAATACTTCTTGCTATTAAACCGAACATACAGAAAATTTTTTAAAAAAAGAGGTGTAGAAAATTAGTCATTTATAAATTTTGTTTTCTGTACATGAAATATGTAAGAATTCAAATATTAGTTTACCTATTTAAATAATAATTGCATGTACATGATCATCGATGTATTTACTTCGAACGCATTCCGATAAGACACATTTAATACATTGCAGAAAAGTATGAGAACCTTTTGTATTTTTATATTTATTTTTTCTTACAAAACTATGTTTATTTCTTAGCTTTTAAATTTATTTTCTTAGTTTTACTCAGAATAGTTACAAAGAGGGAATTCAAATTAGAAATAGTTTGCAAAACACAAAAAACGACATACAATTTTACAAACAGTAACTTTATTGGTATCAAATAAAATCACAACATAAAGAATTATTAAATAAATTTCAAATACATTTGTAGGCAAATCAATACCTAATAATTATTGATATATACTGGAAACTAAATACACTGGTGTGCAGAAATTAAGGACGAGACGGTTTTTTCAATATAACTTTGTACAAAAGCTTTCCAAATCCACACATTTAATACCGTAAGATCCCCAATACGTAAGGACATGTGTAATATGTAAGCAACACTTACTAAAAGAGAAATCATAGGGATAAAAAGAAGCTTGATTGAAAAAGTAGCATGGAGCGCAATGCGACTGAAAGCCGAAACATCCCTGTGATGGGTGTCCAGCAAGAAATATCCGGTCTTTAGTAGGGGATATGATGTCCCCTAATTGCTAGGCAGGTTTCACAGCGTCTACCCATGCTGAGAATGAGGGTGTCAATGAGTTGTTAAGGCATTGCTGCCCATTCGTCTTGCAGCGCCAATCGAAGCTTCCGAATCGTTACTGGTGGTAAGGTACTAGCTGCAAAGCGTCTGCCTAGAAAATCCCATACATGCTCGATGGGATTGGGATCCGGAGATCGTGCCGGCCAGTCCATACGTTCAATATCCTCACTCTCTAAGAGCTGTTCGGCAGCTACTGTGCGATGACATGGTGCATTGTCGTCCATGAACAGGAACTGCAGACCCATAGCGCCTCTAAAAAGACGCACATATGGAAGAAGAATCTCGTTACAATAACGGGTCCCGTTGATTGAACCTGCGTCGAAGATGTGAAGGTCTGTACGACTACCAAGCATGATGCCTCCCCAAACGAGAACACCGCGACCTCCATACCTGTCCCTTTCAATGATGTTCGAGGGATGATTGCGGCTTCCCCGCTCTCTCCAGATGAGTATGCGATGAGAATCGCTACTCAAACTGAATCTGCTCTCATCTGTAAAGAGTACTCGTCCCTATTCATTGTCTCTGCAATTCCGGTGTTCCCGGCACCACAGAGAACGCCTTCTCCAATAAGCAGGCGTTAAAGGTACACACCGTACAGGGCGTCGTGCAAACAGATCACCACCGTGCAGTCTTCTGGCCAACGGTAAAACGCGATATCGGTCGTCCAGTCACCTGTGTCGTGTGTCTAGCGATTTCTCCCGCTGTCTGCCGCCTGTTTCTTCTGGCCTGTAAGACAATGCACCGGTCATCTGCGGGTGTGGTTCCTCGTGGACGACCACTACTGAACCCCCGGATAGCTGTTCCTGTAGTTTGAAATTGTCTCCAAAGTCGTGAAACGATGCTGTGAGCAATTCCGAACTCTGCAGCCACACTTGTCACACTGCGGCCTTCCTCCAACTTCCCAATGATTCGACCTCGGGTAAAAGCCTCCAGATGTCGTCTAACAGATTGATTATTCGCCATTTCTCGCTGAGGCAGCAACTCGGTGTGATTTTAACTGCTATACGGCGTGCAATCTCTTTGCCAGAAATACTGATCTTACACCGACAACATGCTTTATACTACTCAGACACTCACCCATTACGTCTACCTGCATATCTGCGCATGTGCTACCGTACATCACCTTACTTAATCTCCTGATTGGTCTTTCTGTCCGCTCTGCCTCTTCGTTCAGCTGATATGCTAATTTTTCGACTTCGTCCTTAATTTTTGCACACCAGTGTATATACATATATAAGAAGAAAAAAATAGATTACTCAGTTTATTTAGCTGTTTGGCAGTTACTTTTCATTGCTTAAAATGCTTCTATATTATACCTCCGACAATAGTTATTCAATTATGCATTGTTACAAATGTGGATTAAAAATTTTTTAAAACTTTATTGGTTTTAAAACTTTATTGGTATCATGCACAGTAATAAACAAAAATTCACTCTCTGCAATATAACAGCATTATAAATTACCGAAAAAAGGTTATCGTAAAATAAGTAAAAAATATTTTTTAGATAAATCATACATATATAAAAGCATTGATATATACTTAAAATAAATGTATATATAGAGACAAAATAATACACCAATATATAATAATGTAATAAAACAGTACACCAATATATTATATTGTAGCGAAAAAGTAAGTTTTTTTTTGAGGTTCATCATATAAAAAAAATTCATTTGAGTTTATCAAACTAATCGATACTTTTGAAGAAATTGGACGTTAATTATTTTGTTTAAGAATAGTCGGTCCCCCCTATACCGACAATGTTAAATTGAGCCTTTTAGGAACCTATTTCTCAGAAATTGTTAAATATAAAAACTTCAAATTTTGTCTTTATAATAATTAGGCTTTTTTATTTAAATAACGGTAAAATGTTTCAAATATATTATTTACTTTTTACAAAAAAATTCATCGTAATAGTATCGCTTTGAAATTTGTGAAAATTGTCATTTTTTTTCTCTATAAGTGCTTCTGAGCAAACTATTTTGGGAATTCTCCAAGAAAGTAGCCCCATTATATATAGTTACATATTATTTATGTGCAGTAAAAATTGCAAGTAGTTTCATTCAGTATTTTCTGTGAAAAAGGTACACGCACTTTGAAAACAATCATTTTGAGATAATTGCATTTTAAGTGTAAAAAGGCACTTAATCACAAAAATAATGAATCACGACATGTATTTGCTCTATTTTATTAAACATTAGTATCTTCTTAATTTTAAAGCATACAAAAGGAAACAAAAAAACCTTAAAATGTTCAGAAAATACATATATAGTAATTTTCAGTTTTTGTTCAACGAGATTTTTTTTACCATTTTGCATCAATTTTCACAAATTATGTAACAATCTGTGATGAATTTTAACTTCGATGCATTATAAATATCAAATTTGACCTTATAACATCCTAAATATAATGTGAAAAACATGTATCAATATGTAAAAGTCATGATTTGGGAATATGTGATTTTACGATGTTATTAAAAATTTCACTATGAATTTCTAAAAAAAATTGACATTTTTTTGTCACGATATACGGACTACAGTCCGATATTTTCTGAAAATCCTCAAAAAACTAACAGGAATATATATAGTTACATATCTGTAACATGAGAGACAAAATTTTATGTACATTTACATCTTATATTCTGAGAAAAAGATGAATACAGTTTTAAAAATATCATTTTTGAAAAAATTGAATTTTCACTATAAAGTGCCACTTTATCACAAAAATAATGAACTAGAGCATGTATTTGTCACATTTTTTATTACACATTAGCATCTTTGCAATTTATTTTGCGTAAAATATTAAACAAAAATGTCTTAAATTGCCCAGAAGAGCCTTTTTCGGTTTTTTTAACGAGAAAAGATCAAAATTTTCTCAAATTCTGTATCAATTTTTAAACAATTTGTAGCTTTCATACATTACATATATCAAATTTGAACAAAAAGCATCATAAATATAATGTGAAAATGTATCAATATGGTTTTGGTGTGAATTTGAGATGGTATTTAAAAATACCTGATTATATATATATATGATTATATATATATATATATATATATATATATATATATATATATATATATATATACGACGTTTCTTAAGTTTTCGTTAGGTTTTCGTAACATTATTAGGTTAGGTCTTGTTGTTGCAGACAGCTTCTAAATTTAAACTTCAAAAGTTACTCTAAACTGGACAAATGATTTCTAAAGCAGACAAAATAAAACTGTTTCTATGTTCTTAAACATGAAATTTATGTATTTTTATGTATGTAACAAACTTCTCGCAAAGACAACAAACATCACATTTAATGTATCATCTAATACCATTTTCTCAGAAACTATTAAACATAAAGACTCAAATTTTTATTTATATTAATTAGACATTATATTTATACTGAAATGAATTTTTTAAATATAATAATTAATTTTTTCAAATACAAACTTTTAGTTCACCGAACAATTGTTATTATGAATTTTTTTATAATTTTCAGTTTTTGTTATGATAACTGCTTTATATTTATACGATTTAAAGAATATTTCAAAAATGTCACTTCAGTATACACAATTGCATTTTACACACAGTAAAACATAAACACACAGTAAATTTACACAATTTTAAAAATATAAATTTTAAAAAACAGTAAATTTACACAATTTTAAAAATAAAAATCTAGAAAAACAGAAATTTTTATAAAAATTAACTTTGTATTAAATTCAATCCAAATTTTTTCTTAAATCATCACATTATCGTAACTTCAAGTATTTTTAAAAATATTTTTAAATCTTTTCTAAGCCTTAAAAATTTAAATAATTAGTAATAATAACTAATTAAAACTAAATTTAAAGTGAAGAACACACATAAATTTAGGTAAAATCACTAAATATTAAATATAATATTCAAATTAAAACCACGCTTCCAAATTTGGCACAAATTTTTTTTTTTGCATATCTAACACAGTTAAATTTGCAGTTACTATACAGGTATCTAATGCGTATAAATAAAAATAAATTGAGGCTTTCAACTTTGCCCCAAATTTAAAAAAAGACAATGTTTACATTTCTATCTGTCAAATGGGTGTGGTTCATAAGCTGATTATTTTTTAAAAATCATTTTAAAAGTACTTCTAATTTATATAATGGCTTGTATGTTATGGAAATGTTAAGCCCGATTTGGAGATTTTAGAAATATCAAAAACTCAACATCGATTTTTAAAAGGTTATTACCCTACTGACTTATTTAAGAAAAATATTTTTATAATTTTAGAAATAAGTTTCTGAACTATTAAATAGTTATTGAATACTGCGGTGACAACCATCTGGGAAAGGAAACAATAAACTTCCTCTGTGTCTAAGTTACATGTTAAATCTTATAATTTAGTTCAAAAATTTTACTAAGAACAAGTGATTTGGAACACAAAAGTGAAATATTAATTTTTAAAAGTTGCTCTTGCACAAACACCAGACAAATATAAAAAACAGGTAGATATGGCTGAGCATCGCGATATAATTATGAGATATATAATATAATAATGCGATACAGATGACTCTAAATGATTTTCATTGCACGAATATCCAAAGCTAATGTCTTTTCACTTAAGTTGCCCATAAATGTTTGAGACCCAAGTTATAGGTAAAAAATTTTGCATTCTTTGTTTAGCTAGTGTTGAATTCTCCCGGCTGCCAAGCAAGTTGACCCGACATGCAAGATAAGTTGGAGGTTCGCTAGCCTCGGGTTTCGGCGGCAGCTTCCATCATCAGCTCCACTTCTCACAGACAAATTTAGCTCAGGCAATTTACTTTTAATTAAAGGTCGCAATCTCATTTCTTAATTGTTTCTTTATTTTTAATTATTAATTTTAATTTCTCAATTATATAATTCTTTATTTTAAACTAATTACTATTAAACTTTTCAACCACCTCTCAATCATGGCAAACCATCCTCTAATGCTCAAACTTTATGACAGGGGATTAAGACCTCATCTGAGATCACACATATGCCCCAATAATCATTCTACCATTCAGTTTAGCTTCTACTACATAAAGCTGTCGAGTTGATATTAAATATTGAGAAACTGAAAGTGTCCTATATTTCCCCAAACGACTTTCTAATGCATTTGTTTGAATTTTTCCAGGAAGAGAGCATTGAATAAGTCATTTTGACATTTCAAGTAAGGCGTATGTGGTATGAATAAAAGTAAAATGTATTTCTTTAGTAAGGGCTCCAGTAGTACAATCTTTTTCACCACGAGTTTAACCACGGAAAAGTTTTAAGTAAGAATTCCGGTGCTTTGCTATTAGTAGGTAAAGTAATCGGGCGATGAAAAGGATCAAGCAAATGCTGTCCCTTTAAAGGTGTTTTACCATTAGCAATTTTCCACCATGTACAAATTTAAAAAATAATAATTGATGTTGTTTCATTACTAATTAGTTTATATTGCTCTCCTAATAGTTAGAGCCCCCAAATAACCAAGTTATTAAACATCTTAAGCACAAGTTTTACATTTTATTTTTTAAGATTTGTTGGATAGAAAGTCATCAAATTTAAACCATACGTAAACTTTACTAAATTATTACATTCTAAATAATATAATCGTTTAAAGCGTAGAGAAATATGCTTCTAATAATAGAAACTTATTATGGTCTCCAAAATCTGGAAAATATGAACATCGACCTGTATTGTTTGGATTGACCCAATTGTTACGCAATTGTTGTTATATGCATTTAAAAATGTTTACTGAATCCATAACAAAAAAATAACTTATTGGAAGGATCAGTATGATGGGGATATAGAATAGTCAATTTCGGAGAAACCGAAAAGTTGGACATTGCTTTTTGATTTCTAGAATTTCACGTATAACTTTGAATCCTATACCATCAAGTTCTACAATAGTGTTTTTAACAACCGCAAACAGTTTTTCTCCATTGATTTTTGTCACCTGCATTATATGAACTACTTCTTTAAAAAAGACTTTGAATCATGAAAACATATGTTGAAGTAGCAGCTTGTTCACTGTTATATGCCATCCTAAGATTATTATCGCCTTTAAAATCTAAAAATGGTTTTAAATGAGTTTCATCAAACAACAGTATAACAAATTTTGTCAACAGATTTTGTGGGAGGGTTACTCTTTTCTTCATGTATGCTAGAAAGTTTTCGTTTGAATTTTCTGAGTGAGGGCCAGTTTTAAGAGATGAACAAATTTTGTGTTAAGTTCTGCGATATTGAGATATCCTGAATTTCTTACACATTTATATAGATTTTAGGAGATATGGATTGTAATGTAAGAAAAAAACATAATTTCAGAGGAATATTTCAAAGAAAAGTTGTCACTAGTTAAAAATTTGAGTTGGTCGATTGGGAAATGGATTACAAAATTTTTTTATCATCATCTAAATCTGAACAAATACTTTCTTCAAAGTCAATATTAAAATCAAATACTGTTGGAAAAATGTGGGAGATTTTTAATTCAATGAGAGACAGTTCATTTAATATTAGGTTGGGGGAAAAAGAAATCCATTTTTTTTTTTGCCTGAAATTCAAGACTTTATTTAATTTGTTTCGGATTGTCTGATCTTAATCAAATATGCCCCGTTTTGTTGTATAATTTATTGCTATTTTAAAGGTAGCTTCATAATGCCTCTCTGATAGAAGTCATGGTCCTTATTGGCGAAAAACTCTAGCTATCGATTTTCACAATCTTCTCTTGATCCCAATTTCTTATCGCTCAGGAAGTTTTATAATACGATAAAAGTGGTAATCGCTTGGTTTCAGGTCCGTACTATATGGTGGATGCATTAAAACTTCCCAACTAAGCTCCCGGAGTTTCTGGCGAATCACTACAGACGTCTGTGGCCTGGCGTTGTTCTGATGGGACACAACACTTCTTCTGTTGGCCAATTCTAGCCGTATCTGGTCAGTCGCTAGCTTTAAGAGGACCAGTTGTTGACAGATATCTGAATTTAGTGTTTGGCCATACGGAAGCATCTCTCATAAGTAATTATTCCTTTCCAGTTCCACCAAATACATAGTAGAACCTTCCTTGCCGTTAGTCCTGGTTCGTCTATCGTTTGAGGTGCTTCACCGCGCTTTGACCACGGTTGTTTTCTCACAATATTGTCGCACATGACCCATTTCTCATCCCTAGTCACCATCCGCTTAAGAAATGGGTGTATTTTAATCCATTTGACCAAGGCTTCGCAAATGACTCCATCATGTATTTTGGTGTTAATTAGTGTGGCACCGAGACATCGAGCTTGTCTTTGAATCCAACTTTGCGCAAATGATTTAAAACTGTTTTACGGTTGATCTTGAGCTCCTGGGTGGTGTTACGACTGCTAACATGCCGGTCAATTCATTCGTAAATATTTCATTCATCGATAACGTATTTTACACTATTTTTAATTTTTTCTTTTCACAAAAACGTGCTGAGAATTTAGGGTCCGGCTTAGAATCTGATCATAATTAATGCAAAAAATAAGTTTCTGCTAATTAAATAAGAAAACAAGATTTGTTTAATAGTTGTACAAATGGTTTATGGTACAGTTTTAAATCAAACATAAGATCTATTCGATGGGAAAAAAATCTTTGTTAGTTATAAAGAAAGTAATAATAATAATAATTGCACTACAGTAATTAGATTAATATTTTAATTTGTGAGCATCAAGGAGTAGTAATTTGTGTTTTTTAATTAATTCACAATTATTGGTAAAGTATAAATAAGTATACTTTTAATTTTTTTCCTTCAGTCGCTTCAAAGAATTTAATATTTTCATACACATTTCTTCAATAACAGACAAGAAAATCTTAGTGGCATAATTAAAAATTATCCAAATAAATGAATTTTTTTAAAGCACACTTTCAGAAAATATTTAAAACATTCCTAAATCGGAAAGTTCATTTTTGATATGTTAAATCTCTGTACATTATAAATCTTTTTCACTGTCCACTATTTGTCACAGTTTGTAAGCTACCATGACTTCAGCTAGCGACTATATTTCAGAAGGATATCGCCAAAAATAAGTATTCGTAGCCAAGAATAAATTCACTTTTCAAAACGTGGTGGAGTCATTTGTTTGAGATAGTCCTAACAACGCCAAAAATAATTCAGAAGGAACTTAAAATTTAAAATAAATTAATTAATAAAAACACATGAAATTTAATTCCGACTACATCAGTCAAAAGAGAGAAGCATGCCTTTCGTATATACCAGGGGTGGCGAACCTTTTTGGATTAGCGTGCCATTCATTCTTTAAGAAATGTTTAACGAAATATAGAAGTGTCGTCAAATAATTTTGACTTGTGATTATTGAGAAATAATAACGCTAAATACTACCAACTCGAAACTCTTTAAATACAACGAAAAAATATAGTTTGTACAATGTAGTAGTAAATTTTTTATTAATACGTGTAATTCATATTAAAGTAACATTGTGAATTCTGTTGTGATAGATTAGATGACAAATAACTTGTATTAGGATTGTAAGATGTTGTTACTTTTATCAAAATGCAAATTGATTGGAATCATCTTCTAAACGATTTCTAAGTGAGTCTTTAATGCTAATCATCTCTGAAAATATTGACACGCAAGCATAGATAGGTGAAAATATGGTTAAAATAGCACGAGTCAGTTTTTTCAAACAGCTTAATGTGTATCTGGATTTAAATTCCATTTTTCCAAAATTTTTTGCTAGCAACTTGATTTATATCGCTGGATAATCTTTCTGTTTTAATCAATTCCAACTTTCTCCTTTTTTCAACAAATTTTTGAATCCATATTGAACTAGATTGGAAATCAATCAGTTGCTTTTCAAATCTTTCAATTCATAAGAATTAGAATTGGGACAAATTCAGTTTATAAAATGAAGACACATCAGGGTACATAAAAAAAACTTTAGCGTCTCCGATAATTCTTTAAACTGAGAAAATCTCGCTGAAAATTACGACTGATCAGTCACGCGCATCTCGTAATACTTCATATTGAAATTTGTTATTTTCAATTCAAATGCAAACCGTTTTGATCGGTGGCATGCCCAAAATATTGTGTCGCGTGTCATAAATGGTACACGTGTCACTAGTTCGCCATCTCTGTAATATACTATATAATTGTACTCAAAAAAAATATTTTTTTTCTGTTAAAGTGTACTAAGCGTTTTCGCCTCCTACACTTTACCATACAAAATTCAAATTTCATTTTTCAGTAATGCTGAAAACTGCATGTTTTTTTTAAAAAAATCAAAATTCAAAGAACAATATCCTTTAAAAAATTATTTTCTTTATTTCCATAAAAATTATTATTATTGGAGCTTTTTCCTACCATAAATGTGCTTGCCGTTTGATCCCTATCCTTTAACATTGACGGAAAGCTGCCTTAAGTCACCCGTAGACACGCCATCACGAAACCCCGGGCGTAATGTTAATCTCCTATGGAGATTTCCTTTTTTTTCTATTTACACAAATAGGGCATTTCTTTTAACTTCTGTTTGTAAAAAAAGGCAACACCATGAATGAATCATCAGAATTAAATGAAATTTGCAGCAGATATCAATTATAGGATGTTATGTAAAATAGTAAAGTTTCAGAGCCAACGCGCATGCGTGGCGTGTGCAGCGCCCTCTGAATTGATGCTAAAAGCATATAAATAGAGGGCTGTAGTAGGACGTTGTGAAAGCGACATCGACATGGATCCGCCATCGCCAGCACCCTCTTATAAAGCATACGAAGAGTTGCTTCTCTCTAGACCCTCCACTCCTCTAACACCGGAACCAATCTCGGCCTGCGGTAGACGCAGGGCTGCAATGACCAGGCTTAAAAACCAGGAAACCATGATTGATGGATACCAAAAGTTCTTGGCTACCTTCAGCAAAGGAAAAGATGAGCACGGAGTTTACAAGCAATTGCAAGAAAGCTTGAACGAGACCATTGAAGCAAGAGATTCACTGGTAAGTGAGCTCAGGACTATGCCCCCATGCCTTGATCAGAAGTGCCCTGATCATACTAAAATTAATACTAAAAGTAACATTGAAATTAATAAACCCACTCAGAAAAAAAGAAAAAATGCTAGGAATAACGCGGACGACTTTGTCTTCCCGAGTAAAACTGCTAGACCGATCACCCCAACGCCAGTACTTCAACCCATCTCAGTACAAAATTCTTTCGTAGATCTTGTACAGGACCCCGACCTACCTACTGATAATACAGTAGAAATTCCCAAAATCCCACCCCCACTGCCAGTTTACTTAAAAATTAACAATAACTACAGAAATCAACTAGATCAACTAAAAGTAAAATTCCCAGAAATAACCACTAAAGCCTCAGGAAAATACCTTAAACTAAACCTTGAATCGCACGAGGAACAAAGAGACCTAGTAAATTTTATGGATCAAGATAAAAATTTCCAATTCTACGTTCTTCCCCCTAAAGACAAGAAACCCATTAAAGTAGTCATTACATTTGAAAATAGTTATTAGGGACTACCAGGATGTACTAAACCAGACGAAATCATTTCAGACCTAGAACACCAAGGTTACAGTGATTGTAACTGTAACCAATTAATCTCAAAACGTACCAAACTCCCATTGCCATTTTTTCTTGTAACCTTACCCAGAAATAAAGAAAATTTAACGATTTTTGATCTAAAACATGTAGGACATATGCAAATAAAAATAGAAGGATACTCAGTAAAAGGAACCACCCAGTGCTTCAATTGTAATGATTTTTTCCATACAGCTGCAAATTGCCACATGACCCCAAGATGCTTAAAATGCGGGAAAGACCATTTAACAAAAGATTGCGAAATCAAAGAGCGGCAAGAAAACCCATATTGCATAAACTGTGAAACGTACGGGCATACTGCCTGTTACACTAAATGCCCTAAATTCCCGAAACCTAAAAAAGGATCCCCTCTAGAAAACAGACACCAAAAAGCCTTTAACAGCAACAATGTTGTGGAAGGAATTTCCTTCGCCAATATGGTTGCTGGAAAAACCAAAAACACCGACCCCCAACCCGCTAATACTAATAGATCTAAACCGGAAAGACAAAGTCATCCTAACTCCCCTCCTTCAGATGAAAATAATTCATCTGATTTCCAAGACATAATTTCCTTATTCAAAATAGTTTCTAATATTTTTAAACAATTCCCTAAATTGAAACAAATTATTCCAGATCTCAAAGAAACCAATGATTTCAAAAAACAAGCATGTATGCTATTAGAAGCACTCTGGGATTAAATTTTTAATTTATTCTCAGCTTGTTTCTGATAAAATACATGTTTTATTTCCATGACTTAACTTTTTCTTTCTTTCGGGCACTGTAACTTCAATATTTAAAATTAATTGAAATATTTTATTAATTTTTCAAAGTCCTGAGCTTACAAACCAACTGGAGTTCGCCTCCTTCACAGCAGACGGCCTGCGCCATCACGCCATTGGTCCCTCCTCCTAGTGGCCACACCTCCTCTCCACCCAAACCATGCTAACAACGCCAATCACATGTTAGCCCAGATCAGGGACGGAGGAATCTGACAAGATTCCAGTTCCCTTCTAAATCATAAGAGTCATAAGACGTTGTGAAATGATGTGAATTAATGTTGATAAAACAATAGCAGTTCTCTTTACAAACAGGAAAACACAACCAACACCGCCCACGCTCTATTCCACACAACTACAATGGTCTCAGAGTACAAAATATCTCGGACTCATTCTAGATAAAAAAACTCACTTGGAAATAACATTTGACTCATAAACGCGATAAATTCCGGAAAGCTCTAAGAGCACTTTACCCCCTAATTGGCTGGAATTCTGAATTAAATATGTATAACAAGATACTTCTCTACACTGCCGTTTTGCGCCCAATTCTAACTTATTGCTCGCCTGTGTGGGGCTATGCTGCAGACTCAAACATTAAAATTCTCGAGGTTGCTCAGAACTCGATTATTCGCAATATTGTAAAAGCAGATCGATATACTAAAAATTCATATATATATAAGGACATTAAAGTACTCCCACTTAAAAATTATATTCAAAAACTGGCCATTAATTTTTTCAATAATCTTCCCAACATTGATAATATCAATGTACAAAATTTAAATAATTATATTCCTATGCCAGATATTAAAAAACCCAGGAGGATTCTCCTAGACTCATATAACCCACCCTAACAATCAATTTAGTCACTCTCCGTGTGGCGAGTGACAATTTTTTGCTAAATTTTTTCTTCATTTCATTTTTTTTTCTTTCTTTTTCTTAATTTTTAAACCCACACAGGCTAGTTTATCTAGAACCTCCCCATTGCTCTATGTTCCATTTTCCCAGTGCAACCAATAGAGTGCCTACTCCTCTCATATCACTTGACCAACCGAAGTGAACTTTCCTAAGACTCTGAGAAATTTGCCGTCAAGACCGTTCCAGTAACCACGCCTCCCTGCCACTTCCAACCAACAAATCAGGACTCTCTCACCAATCAAGGCCCTCCCACATCAGGCCACATCTACAAAATTCGATGTGGGATGGAGGAACGCTTCGCGTTCCATTTTTCCAGCGACGACCAGCGACCGAAAACGTTATCATCAAACCCTCAATCCCATTTTCAAATCACATTATAACAGAGCTCAATCTGATCTTAAAAAAGAACTTAAAAAATATAATGATATCATCTGGCAAAAAAGACTCGAAGCTCTTAACACCGCAGACAATAGCCTTTGGCGCACGCAAAATACGTTAAGTATGGGACGGAGGAACGCTTCGCGTTCCAGTGCCCAAAGATGTCAAGCGACCGCCAGGAACGCTTCGCGTTCCATTTTCCCAGCGACGACCAGCGACCAGCGGAACGCTTCGCGTTCCATTTCCCAGAGACGCCGAGCATCATCATTGACGTTGTGAAAAAAGTTAATGATTATTTGTTAGTGATGAATGTTTATTGAGACTTATATATATATAAGTATGCCTCCACGACGAAATAAGAAGAAATTCCAACAACTTACGGAGTTTGAACGGTGTAGGATTATCGGCCTTCGAGAAGGAGGATTTTCCTATCGCAAAATAGGAGCTTGTGTGCAGCGGAAGAGTTATACAGTGATGCGAGTTTGGGAACAATAGACCGACGAGCACTGAACAACTCGAAAAACTGGCAGTGGACGACGGGAGGTAACGTCAGCGCGCGACGATGGACAACTGCCCCGCATGGTGGTGAATGACCATACAGCTTTCTCCTAGCTGTTGGCAGCACGTTGGTCTACTGCTACAGACGTCAGCTTCGTCAATTGGTCGACGGCATAGAGGATTGGGTGGCAATGGTTACTTTATACAGGATTCCACTCACGGCAAACCATCAATGGCTGCGTCTGCAATGGGCTCATGAGCACAGAGCATGACCCTAAAGAACCCAAGAGGAAAATTAATAGAAAGCGCGATGAGCCCCTCACAGTATTAGCGAGAAACTCCAGAGCAGGAGTATCCAAACTGTTATCATTAGTAGATCCCTTTCGAAGAAAATACTTTTTTTTTCAGTTCCTTTATATATTTCTGTAATATATTAAATCCAATACAACAAATAGTCCAAAAACAATATTGCATTCTAAAAAAATTTACAATAACAATTTAACTAAGAATATTAACAAAAAATTAGGGGAATATATGTTTCATAAAATTTCTTTTATATTTATAATTTTACAAATACAGACAAGATTTCAGATATATAGATTGTAATTGTAGTTCACTTTCAATGAATATAGTAGTGTGCTTTCTATGTATTGATATAATTTTATATTTTAGTATTTGGCCTGAAATTGCTTATCATTTTCATAAACACTGTAACAAACGCGACAAATATAAAATTTATTTTATTAAACAATTTTCCAATTATACTGAATTATATGTAAATTTATAATTTTTTAAAAAAAGTATGCTATGTTGCTCTTTTATGTGATTATAATGCCATTTATCCGGTGTAATGGTGTGTGCGTCTGACTTCAATGCACATGGCCTGGGTTCAATTCCCAGAGAAACTTTAGAACTTATTGCCAATCTACGAATCAAAAAGCCCTGAAGGTTGGATTTAAAAATGTCAGATTCTTCTCATTTTGTGTAAATATCCGGGTATGCCTGGTAAAATAAAGAATGCTAATTGAATTAAATAATTTTTTAAAAGAGAAAGCTTTACTGATTTGTAAATATTAAATAATATTAAGCATATATACTCATCTTAATTACAGTACTATAAGAACACTTAAAATACTGAAACAGAACATAAATGAAAAAGCTCGCATTATTCTGAATGTCACCGGTTCAGGGAGCCAGTTCTATAACTAAGACAAGTTGAAAAGATATTTGTCGAATGAGCAGTAATGTTGAAAACTAAATAATTTGAATATATTATAAATAGTGCTGCAAAAGTAATTATTTTTTATATCAGTGAATGTTTTTTGACAAATTTTAACATGTTACTGTTTAAATTACCTGTCAATTTTGTAAGAGATTCGTATAAAGTAAATTCATATAATATTAAGGCTGCTTTCGGTTAATGTTAAAGAATAGGACCCGAATTCGGAACATTTTTTCAGATATAAAAGAAACGAAAAAGTAATAAGATATTTTGGCTTCACTATCCTTTAAAGAGCAGTATTTTTTTTATCATATTTCCCATTTTTAACCGAGTTGATTCATTTTTCCTGGTATAAAATGTGTTTCGTGTTTTTTCTCCTATATCGTAATGTTAAATGGGCTACGCCTTCACGTATTAAAACAAAATAGAAAATATGGAATATTTTGAAATTTTTAAAACACTATTTTGTTAACAGAGGTACGAACTAAGATATTGCAAATTTCCATGGAAATTGAGGCATTTTTCTGTCTGAAAATGTGCTTCGTGTTTAGTTCATGCTCTCGTACTTTTATCGAAGACAGCCTTAAACAGATTATTTTTACTTTATTTTGCTCCACCATTCTTCATTGATATAAACAAGCATGCTATTGTTGTTTGATGGAAGAACACAGGATGAAAACTTGGATTAAGCTTGTTCATCTGCATTACAGTACTACCTGTACTCGTAAAATATTGGAACGGAACAGAAATGAAAAAGATTATATTATTCAGAAGCCCACCGGTTCGAGGAACCAGCTCTATAATAAACTTAACAATTGGTTCGATCAGTAACGTTGAAAATTAATATTTTAATTCTCCTATTATAAATAGTGGTGCAAAATTAATTACTTTTGATATCCGTAAATTTTTAAATATCACGTTATAAATTATTATTGCAAAATTACATATCAATTTGGTAAGAGATTCTAATAAAGTATATTCACATAATATGAAACAAATTCTTTTTATTTTTTTATTTTGCTCCAACATCCTTCATATTCGATTATGATTTAAACCAGCATGATATTGTTGTTTGATGGGAGAACACTCGCTAAGAACTCGGAATAAAGGAAAATACTTTTGATAATTTGGATAATGTTGAGTTAATGTTGAGTTTCTCTTTACCTGAACCTTTTTGTACTATCAATTAAGATTTTCAGAATAAAATAGCCTTGATCCCCTACAGAAAACATGTAGAACTTAAATGTTATAAAAGAAATTAAAAAAAAAATAAAATTTATTCATTAAACTAGTTTGGACATTGCTCTTCAAAAAGTACTACCATAAATTTTTTTGTTAAGATTTAAAAGAAAAATTAAATTTGGAATTAACGCCACATTCCCATGACAGCCATTTAAGAAGCAAAGAACAGTAAAAGTATGAAGGCGTTAAAAAACTCCCGTAGAAACCCCAGTAATAGCTAGTTCTTAATGGGCCTTGTATCAAAATTCTTTCGGTACCCTTTAATAAATATGGGTGAGCGTGGGAGTGAAGTTTAACGTTGCATTGTTCAGCTACACGAGGGCTTTTGGCGACGAACCTCGTAATTTTGAACTTTGGGCAAGTGACGAGGACGACACCAGGGCTGGCACCCACTCTAATGGCTACCACACAACACCAACGGGAGGACGTTTGAGCTCTCGACAGATTTAACGTGCATCGCGCGCCCTACACGGCGAGTCTTCAGTGGTACTGGCCAGGAACTCATGGCACTCCAGCCATTATCCGATACCTTGACCGCTTGGCTACCACGGCGACTTTTAAATATAGGAGCCCTCCCTGTTAGTGGGAGTGTAGATACGCATGTTAGGACCACTGTAGCTAGGGGCCCCTTATAATTAATACCGCGGTAGCTACACCCCTGGCGGAAGCATAAACAAAAGGTAATATTTGTTTAGTTGTAAGGATCGAAAGTTTGTAATGAATCTCCATTGTATTGCCAATATTTTTATCTGTTAGTACGCATCGTAATTCACCTTTATGGAACTATTTGATACAATAATGTTATGTATAAAGCAATAATTGGTCGCTAAAAGTATTCTTTTTAAAGAAATTTATGTTTTAAGGAATGATTAACACAAACCCTATGCTACGCAATTTTTACTGTGCTGATGATCTCGATTACTTTAACAGCATGAATTTCTCATCGTTTTTCACTTTTTAGAATGCTCTGACTACGTACTACTCGCGGCGTCACCATCCATTTCGTACACCAAACGGTAGTCACACGAAAACACTGCACAAAATGTGATAATTGAACTTGCAGCTGTGTTATATGTAAAAAATCCGTGATAGTTATCGTAGAGTTCTCACCTTGCAATTCCTTCATACTCTAAGAAGTTCGACTGTAATTGAATTTTTAAAATTTTTTTTATACATACATCAGAGTTAGATTCAAGTAAATGCAATTTAATTATGAAATTGTTTTGAAATCACAATGAAATTTTTTATCATTCGAAAAAGGTATTTCATTGTCTCAGCAAATTCATAATTTTAAAATAAGACTCTAAATAGGGAATGCAAGACAAAACTGATAAATTTGTTTCAAATAAATTGCGTTTGCCACTAATGAAGAATAACTGTTGATAAACTTATAGTTATAAATACATTGAAACTCATTTATCACATTAAATTGAGTGGACTGAAATATTTTTTCTTCTTAAAAGAATTTCCTAATAAAACATATAGCAAAAAAAATCATATAATGACATTTTTTTTACACAGATATGTGAATATTTCCTCAAAATCAATAAAACGTTCCTATTGAAATTTAATTCAATATTTTTAAGGTGTTGCAAAATAAAAGTTTAATTGAGTGTTTGTAAAATAATCTGATATTTTTCTTTGCATTACCTGTTTAACATCAATTTTTTTAATGTCTGACATCTATTTTGTAATTATTCATTTCCACATTGGAACGAATACGCATACTTTTCATGATGTCCCTCATTTCCGATGACTTGGGATTAGTAGCTGCATATTCATATCATTTCCGTCGTCGGAATCCACATCAATTATATTCGCATGCGGCCGCCCGCATGCGAAAACATTATGTGTCACCCCTCAAGAGAATTTTTTATTTTTCGACTTATTACAAAACTTTTAAATTTTTATATTTTAACATTTTTGCAATTACTTATTATAATACTTATTGTTATCGATTGATAAATATTATAGTAAGTAATTTTATATTAAATTCTTAATTATAATACACTGCTGTTTGTAAAAAATGCAACACCATGGTGGAATTATCAGAATTAAATGGACTTTGCAGCAAATATCAATTATAGGATGTTACGGAAAAATAGTAGGTTCAGAGCCAACGCGCACGCGTGTCGTTCGCAGCGCTCTCTGAACTGAAGCTGAAAGCGTATAAATAGAGACGAGCCGCTTAACGTTCAAAAAGAGATATCGATATATCGGATCCAGTTGTGACACGTTAGCGGCCGGTCGTGTTTAGCACGTCCGCATACGATTTCCTGTGTCACACTGTGCTATTGCCGGAGACTACTCTTATTTCCATCCTAGCCCTTTTTAGGGCCTAGTCGTCTACATCATGAGTGACATTGATATGGAACCACCATCTCCATCTTATTCGTATAGAGCTTACGAAGAGCGGATGATTTCCAGACCCACTACGCCAATCTCACTACCTCCAGAACCAACCACCGTCTGCGGTAAACGCAGGGCAGCCATGACTAGACTGAAAAACCAAGAAACCATGATAGAAGGGTATCAGAAGTTCCTGACTACCTTCAAACATGAGAAAGACGAGCATGGCGTCCACGAACAGATGAAAGAAAGCCTTAAAGAAACCATCGCAGCAAGAGACCTTTTGGTAAGTGAGCTCAGGACCATGCCCCCCTGCCTCGACCAAAATTGCCCGGACCATACAGAAATTAAATTTAATAAAACCCAAGTAGAAGTAGTTAAACCACCCCAGAGAAAAAAAGGAAGAACCTCAAAAATAACTCGGATGACTTTGTCTTCCCGAGCAAAACCACCCGACCGACCACCCCAACGCCAGTACTTACGCCCATCGCGGTTAATAATTCCTTCGATGATCTCGAACAAGACTCTGATATCCCTGCTGATAATACAGCAGAAATCCCCACCATCAAACCCCCACAGCCAATTTACTTAAAAATAACAAATAACTATAGAAATCAGCTTGATCAGTTAAAAGAGAAATACCCCGGTATTAATTCTAAAACCTCTGGCAAATACTTAAAACTCAGCCTCGACTCTCACGAAGACCAAAGAGATTTAGTTAACTTCATGGACCAAGATAAAAATTTTCAATTCTATGTTATTCCCCCTAAAGACAAGAAACCCATTAAAATAGTCATAAAGGGACTGCCAGGATGCACCAAGCCAGATGAAATTATCACCGACCTAGAACATCAAGGTTACAGCGACTGTAGCTGTAACCAATTAATCTCTAAGCGTACAAAACTCCCTCTCCCATTTTTTCTAGTTACATTGTCAAGAAATAAAGAAAATCTCACTATTTTTGACCTAAAGCATGTTGGTCACATGCAGGTAAAGATCGAAGGATATTCAGTAAAAGGAACCACCCAATGCTTTAATTGCAATGATTTTTTTCACACAGCTGCAAATTGCCACATGACCCCAAGATGCTTGAAATGCGGGAAAGCTCATTTAACTAGAGATTGCGAAATCAAAGAACGTCAAGAAAACCCCTATTGCATAAATTGCGAAACGTACGGGCACACTGCCTGTTACACAAAATGCCCTAAATTCCCTAAACCCAGACTAGGCAACCCCATCGTAAATAGAAGCAAAAAAGTTTTTACCACCAACAATGTTGTAGAAGGAATTTCCTTCGCCAACATGGTTTCTGGAAAAACCAAAAATCCCGACCCCCAACCCGCTAATACTAGTAGATCTAATCCTGAAAGACAAAGTCATCCTAACTCCCCTCCCTCAGATGAAATTAATTCATCTGATTTCCAAGACTTAATTTCATTATTCAAAATTGTATCTAATATTTTCAAACAATTCCCAAAACTTAAACAGATTATCCCCGAACTCAAAAAAACCAAAGATTTCCAAAAACAAGCATGTATGCTGTTGGAAGCACTCTGGGATTATATTTTTAATTTATTCTCAGCTTGACTCTAATAAAATACATGTCTTATTTCCATGAATTAAACTTTTTCTTTCTTCCGGGCACCTCCCAATCTCAATACTTAAATTTATTTGCAACTTGTTTCTAATTTCTAAAGACCTGAGCTCACAAACCAACTGGATTTCGCCTCCTTCACTGCAGACGACATGCGCCTTCACGCCATTGGTCCCTCCTCCTAGTGGCCACACCTCCTCTCCACCCAAACCATGCTAACAACGCCAATCACCTGTTAGCCCAAATCAGGGACGGAGGAATCTGACAAGTTTCCAGTTCCCTTATGAATCATAAGAGTCAACGTTCAAAAAGCACATCGACTATTTGAGAAATTTTGGGGTAGAATTTCTCTAGCCATCTCCCTCATCGGGAGGAGGTCTCCTCTATCCCTAGAAAATAAAGTTACTTTATACAAGCAGATTCTGCGCCCAGTTATCACTTATGGTTCACCCGTTTGGGGAGCCGCAGCCGCCACCCACATGAAAAAGATTCAAGTAATGCAAAATAAAATACTACGCGTCATGACGAACGCACCTTGGTACGTCCGAAATGACGTGATACACAACGATCTACAAATGGAGCCGATTTCTAATTACATCACTAAACTCTCTAGAAATGTCTTTAAATCTATCGAATATCATGACAATCCAATTATCAAAGCGCAAACACTGTTTACGTATCCACATCCTAAAATTAAATATTCATACTCTTCGACGAAGTGGAGAACCCGCTCCGCCCCCCATAACTCAACAAATAACACTCTTTTCACACTCTTAACAATATGATTTAGCTGCACTGCACTGCGTCTTTTACTCTGGGTTCTTGGTTCACTCACTGCCTTCGGCCGTCCCGCTTTCCTTCCTGCGTTCTTCCCCTCGCCCCGCCGGCGCTCTGCTTCGATAGAGCGTTTCGTGCTTTGGGGTCCGTCCTCCCCCCGTTTTGTCGTGGGAGATTTCTTGATTAGATCCGTCATCACATCATGGTTTACCT
>BMAU01004597.1:0-55718 GCA_019973935.1 Trichonephila clavipes
GCAGGAATTAGGTTAATTAAAAGTTGAGTTGCTACCTTTAGAAGACAGGGGAAATAAACCTTTCTCATTCTTGGATGTTAGGACTGGCGGTGCCGCTGGGCGAAATGCAGTAAAGACGCGACGTGTTGAACAAGCAGTAGTTAGTTGGCCTCTGCCGAGAAAAATTATTCAAGCCGGAGCTACGAAAGCTCACTAGATGGCGCTACTTCAGATGCAGTAATAAATAAAAAATTGAGATTTGGTCCTTTGAAAAGGATATGACTCAACTTTTACAAATGTTTTAAAGGGGAAAATCTACAGAATCACACCTCTCCTGACAGAGCTGGTCTCTCAGCTCTTACAAAATGTTGAGAGCTTAAGTACTTTAAATACAAACTATTTTTAGTTACGACTATAAATTTGATGATTATTGGAATGTGGACGGCGCAATAAAGACAAATAATACGATTCTTAAAGATAATAAAATAAAATATTACAGATGATAAGAAAGATGTATACCTTAATATTCACAATTCTGGACCTAAAATAAGGGATATAAAAACAAAATACGCTAGTGTTGTGATCTACAATTAACTAAGCCATTTTAAAAAATCGCTTCAGCATCAATAAAAAGGATAATGAATAATACGAAAATATAATAAATATTACAATTGAATATAAATTATGTTATGGAAACGAGTGTTACCATAGAACATCTATTAATTTCTCAAGAGGGATATGAGAAAAATTAAAAATAATAATAACAAATATAAAAAAATTTAATTAAGCAATAAAAAAATTAGATTCATCAAATCGTAGCTGAGGTTTGGTTGTTGAGTTCGGTCCATCGTGCTGACCAGCCTTTCCACTTCAATACCTATCCTTGGAGATTAACTTTTATGTTATTTTGTAAGGGCCTACAGAACTTTGGTACTTAGTTTCAGTCCAGCTCCAAGTACCTTGGGCTCTCTGGATGGCTACTAAATCACCTTCTTTGTATAACGCATACAAGGCTTTCTTTCTTCTTCTGTTATACGTCTTTCCATTTTTCAGACTGCGGGGTTAGATGTTCTTTTTTGCATCGTATCGTAAGATTCCAAAGCGTTGTTCTAGTAATTCTTTCGCCATTTCTTCTAGAAGTAAGTCTTTGATTAGGATGTCTTCCTTGTTACGCATTTTTGATTCACTTCAATAGTTCGAATGGTGTGTCCATTTTGGCACTGCGACTTATAGCAACTATTTAGCAGTATTCTCTGTAATCTGTCGACGTATTTAGTACCATTTCGTTGAGTCCGTCTAATGATAGTTTGGTGAGAACTGGAATCAAAGGATTCGATGAATTCGTTCAACTTGTCCGTTTCCTTGTCCGTTTCCTCGAGGAACACCTGTCGCTATTTGTAGATGTTGAATGCTTTCTTAACATCACAGTAGTCGTTGAATAATTTTTGAGTGAACGCTGAACCTCTATCCCCGGGGACGAATTCTGATGGGATTACCAAAGGTTTTTTTGCTGTTGTTTTAGTTTTCCCTCTGAGGGCACTTTCAGCAGACACAGTTTTGACGGAATATAGCCAAAGTAAATTTGTGGCAAATGCGCTACTACGGTGAAAATGTGTTGATAGCCTTTTGTTTGTGGAGGGTTTAAAGGACTAATGGAAGTCGAACATGGTACGTACTTAAAGGAATACTAAATGCTTTCCCTTAGAAATAGGATTCAAAAACCCTTCCTTTTTTGCCAGTTTTCTTATTAGCTAAGATACATGGAACACAATTAACTATTACTTTTTTAACGACGTTGGATAAATTTGGAATAAAAATTCCTGTTTCACAATTTCTTCTGTTTTTTCCTACTGAGAAATGACCATTTTCGCGAATCAATTTAATTAGTTCAGCTTGCATTGCTTTAGGTGTTACAACTAATTCTCGACCATTTAAGTACTTGTAGAGTTATACCATTTCGCTCAAAAAATTCTTCTGGAGAATTCTTCTCTTAAAATTCTTCTCTTAATTCTTCTTCGCTCAAAAAATTCTTCTGATTCTTGCTTCTCTAGAAGTGATTTCAATGTTTGGATGTTGTATTTTCCTCTTGTGCTAGTTTTTAAGCTTTGAAGGATTAATGTATCATTGCATACCATCATTACGGGATATCGGCTAAGAGCATCAACGTGCTTCCATACGACTTCCAGCTCTGTGCTCTATTTCATAATCAAATTCTTCTAATTGAAGCGCCCATCTGGCTATGCGCGTAATTAGCTCCTTTTTTTGCATAGTCTTCTGAAATGCTGAACAGTCAGTTACTATTTTAAAGTGTTGTCCTAAAAGATAAACACGAAACTGCTTTAATGCGTTGATAATTGCTAGTACCTCTAATTCGCTGTAGCTGTCAAGTACTTCCTTTCTTCTGCTGTATTTGTCTTTTTCGACATGTAGTAAACGGGATGTAACTTTCCATCTTCTGCTTCTTGTAACAAAATTGCGCCGTACCCTTTGTTTACAGGCGTCTGTATGCAGTTCTGTTTTTTCTTCCATACTTGTGAGGTGCAGATTAGGCCTTCCGACATGATTTTCTTCAATTTTCAAATGCTTATTTTGTTGAATCCGAAAACAAGGGGTTTTCTGCTTTTCTTGTTAAATCGCTAAGTGGTTTAGCTATCTTTGAATAATCCTTGATGTACTTGCGGAAATATCCAGTTAAACCAGAAAACTTTTTGTACTTGTTTTTTTTTATTGTTGTTGGTTCTGGAAATTTTCGGACAGCTAGTGTCTTCGTGGGAGATGGTTTTAATAGTTCCGCTTTCTACAATGTGACCTAGAAATTCAATTTTCTTTTTAAGAATTGGCACTTCTTGGAACTTAATTTCCTAATCCGTATTTCTTTGCGACTTCAAAAATAATTTTAAGTTTTTCGGACCTTCTGTTCGTTTTTCGCTGGAATGACGAGATCATCTAAATAACTAGATTACATTCCTTTCCGTAAGATCTCTAAATATACTTGATACGTAGCGTGTTGGAAAACTCCTGGACTTGCTGCTTAGTCCGAAAAAGGAACTGTTGAATTCAAATTGTCCATCTGGGACGACAAAGGATGTATACTTTCTGCAATCTTCGTCAACATCGACGTGGAAGAAACCATTGCGTAAATCTAATGTAGAATATACCTTTGCTTCTGGCAAAGTGTCTAAAACATCTTCGATGATAGGTAACGGAAATTTATCTTTTTCTGAGCTTCTGATTCAATTTTCTGTAGTCAATGCACATTCTCGAAGATCCATCCTTCTTTTACCATTACGATTGGACTTGCATATTCCGCAGAACACCGGACGTATAATGCCTTCGTTGAGCCATTCTTCTGTTTGTTCACTTCTTGTCTTTCTGTGAAAGCTAGTCGACGAGGAGGTTGACAGACTGGTTCTTCGTCTTTTAAAATAATTCTCATTGTGACGTCAGTAGATGCTGTTTTTTTTTTCTGGCTTGTAGTCTTGAATTAACTTTTCAAGTTCCTTCTTGATTTGACGATTTTTCAACATGACGTAGGTCTAGTTCTTCTTGAAGATTTTTCAGCAGATATTTGCATAAGCTGTGCATGATTCTCATATTTGTTGAATTTAATTCCTTCTTTAGTAAAACTTATCGATTCGTGTTCCAAAAAGATCTGATCCAATAACTGCTTCAAATTTTAATTTATCAGTCGGTACAACATGCCCCAAGTTAACGAGTAATTTTCATCATCTATTTTGAATTTATGTTCAAAGGAACCGATAGTTGTCACTTGTGCTTCACCAATACCTGTGAGAAGCATCTTGTTCTTCGATAATTTTGTTGGATCCATTATTCTTCTGCTTGTGTTTTCTCGAAGCAAACTTACGGTACTACCACTGTCTATGAGCGCCGTGATTTTCACCTTTCCAAAAAAATATCTCTTTAGTACGTAAACCCCTTCCTTAACGATGAGTGTGCAAAAGTTTCTTTTGGAGTTTTTTGAATTTCTGCGATTTTGAATAGTTCGTCTGCGGGCATATGCCGGAAGAATTGTGATTTTGAGTGTTTCTCGTAATTTTTGTTGTAATACCCTTTCTGCGCGCTGTCTTGATATCTTTGAAATGATTCGTACTTGGTGACAGGGGTTTCGTAATGTTTGTTGTAATTCGTTGACGCTGGAAACTTCTTATCTTTCCTGTTATACTCAAATTTTCCTGGTGATTTCATATCTGCGATTCTTTTCTTTGAGATCTGAATTCTTGTTTCTTCAAATAGACTGCACTAGATTTTGTTTCAGAGTCTTTTTAAAGTCTTCGAATTCTTCTAGTTTTTTCTGCTAATTGAACAGGGGAGTTCATATTTGCCCATTCATCAAGATAATATTCTTTAAATTCAAAGGAGATTTTCGTTTGAGTTGATCTGTTATGATTAGATCTGATAACTTGTTGAAAGTATCTATCTTCAATCCATTTATCCAACCGTTGAAATAAGTGTTTAACTCATGGTAAAAATCAATCCATGTTCTTTCAGGTGCTTTTTGGTGAGTGACAAATAGTTGTCGAAACTTTTCTGGAGATAGTTTAAAAGCGTTTCAGCAGTAAATCTTTAACGTGTTCGTAAAGAGTTGGCTTTTATCGTCAGGCTCTCTCGCTATGATGTGAGATACTTCCGTCGGTAACAAGCCTAACAGATGAAACCCAGATTTCTTGATCAATATTCAATCTCTGCGCTTGACGTTCAAATAATTTTAGATAAAGACTGATGTCTTCTTTCAAATCAAAACGATGTATAAACTTTGAAATTTCTTTGACGAGAAATTTAGTATTACTTTCTTTGGATGTATCAGCGCCTAACTTGGATTGTGTTTGGATTCTTAACTTTTCCAACTCAAATTCATCTTTGCGTTTTTGCTCATCTAACCTCAATTGTTCGAAGCGTAGTTTTTCTTCTCGTTCTTCATTGCGTAATTTTCTTTTTGCTCTTCAATGCGTAACTTTTCTTTTTTGCTCTTCAATGCGTAAATATTCTTCTCTGGCTTTGCGATCCTCAACAATCGTTGAATGTATGTTTTGGTCAGTTCTTCGTCATAATCTTCACTACCAATAATTAGATCTTTGAGTGTGGCGATGGTCATAGATTTATCGAATTTTAAATTTAATTCCGTGGCTAAGACAAATAAATCTTCGCGTCGACCTTTGCCAAGATACGCCATTTTAAAATTTAAATTTAAGTTTTGATAGTAACCAAAGGAATAAACAAAATTGTTACGCGTTCAAACAAAACAAATGATGTTTTTTGCTATTGGCAATTCTCGTTTGCATTTACAAAAATTCTCAAGTTAAAATGATATTGCATCAAAATACACTAAATATACATTGAAATATTCAAATTCTATTCATTTAGAAATATTTTAAACCAGTAACGTATAAAGACAACAGTGCGAGCTAAAATACGTAATGCTTAATTTAAAGTAGTCAAATCATTAATTTCAACTAAAAACAAAACCTTTTTTTTTTAAACAATTTGATATATCAGTTATCTCATTTCGTTATAACAAATGCAAAAAGAATTTGAAAGAAAAAATAAATTAATATAAATCTTGTTTAGAAAGTGATTAAATTTGTTGTGATATGAAGATTTAATCATTTAAAAGTTCTTTGCTGAAAAAAGCAAATAATTAGAAGTTAGTTACTTAAGAAAAATCTCATATATATTTTTTATTACACCAATAAAAATAAAATCTTTTAGTCTATAATCTCTTCAGAACATTCTAAGGATAAACACATGTTTCAGCATAATAATTCTGTCAAAAATGAACTCAAAATACTTATATATTGAATGATATTATGCATCATTTAAAATAAGATTATACATGATCTTTCACATCAATTCTAAAAAACATAGCATATTCTTTCAAAATATATTTCTCGAATACTCATAAAAAATAATTAATTACTAAACAGCTTCAAGAGAAATGTTACACTATATGAGTCATCGAAATTACGATTGCTTCCAAATAGAAATGTTTAGGAATGGGAGAAACATTAATCTCTTAGTTCAAGGTCGATGACGTAACTAAAGAAATGAAAACTTTTCATATGAAATGCAATTCCTTATTAAATTAGATAAAAACTTGAATATTATGTACGACTTTCTTAATATTTTAAAAGATATACTTGTAGAAAATTTTAATTGATACAATTTCTATACACATAGAAAAATAGTATTTCAGAAAAACACACATGATATTTAAAAATATAAATTACTTCATGAAATCGACTACAACAATTTTTCATAATCAAATTAACGGTGACTCACGTATTCTTTTAGATTTTTTTCCTTTTGAAGAACAATATAAAAAGTACCTGATACAGTTGACGACGTGTGATTAATTGCGAAAACAAACTTCAAAGGCTCCTGGATGTGTTCACTGGACTTGTGAAACTCTTGTAGTTGTTGTACACGACAGAAAATAACTTCTCGTTTTATTCACCTAAATGTTAGTATGTTATGAGAGGCAATCCGCATTTTCGATTCAGTCCGTTTATAATTTAGGCGTGCAGCCAAAAATGGGTTGTTTTTTTTAACGAAGAAGAGGGTTAGAAGGTTATCAACTTATTATTTAGAATCAAATTTTATCAAATCCCGGCCGAGCCCCCAATTATTTCTGTGGGAGTCGAATAAATCTTCGAATAAAAATCAGACTCTTCAGAAGGCGGGATTTTAGATTGGCGAGGTGGCTTGTCTAGGGGTAAGTATTTAAGGGTGAGTGATGAATTATTAATTTAATCTAAGTCATTTAAACACAAATACTTCAAAGTAAAGAGAATTTATTTAAAGTGTTAAAGGAAATATTTACAAAGGGGATATTTACAAAGAGAAAGAAATGCAGGAATTAGGTTAATTAAAAGTTGAGTTATACATTTAGAAGACGGGGAAATAAACCTTTCTCATTCTTGAATGTTAGGACTGGCGGTGCCGCGCTGGGCGCGGAAATGCGGTAAAGACGCGACGTGTTGAACAAGCAATAGTTAGTTGGCCTCTGCCGAAAAATTATTCAAGCCGGAGCTACGAAAGCTCACTAGATGGCGCTGCTTCGGAATACAGTAATAAATAAAATTGAGATTTATGGTCCTTTGAAAAGGATATGACTCAAACTTTTTACAAATGTTTCAAAGGGAAAATCCCACATATATTTGTTTTTTTACGCTAATTTTCCTAAGAAAATCACGTTTTAGTCGGATAACATTTCTGAAAATAGAAAGTTTAACACAAATGATAACTAGGAACATTATTTATCCTCTTATCTACCGAATGAAACTTTTCCCGGAAAGAAGTTAATCGCTTGCACACTCTTCAAAACCATTTTATTAACCATTCGAAAACCTTAGATTGTTTCAACGATCGATTTCTGAACTTATTTTCTACTCGACCAACACATCCTAGATACAAGGCCAGGGCACTGATTTGTGACGTCATTACTAGTAGGGAGGCATCGTCCATCGCCTACGGAACTTCTCTTGTGCATATTTTTGAATACTTTTTGCTATTAAACCGCGCGCGAACATACAGAAAATTTTTAAAAAGAGGTGTAGGAAATTAGTCATTTATAAATTGTGTTTCCTGTACATGAAAAATGTAAGAAATCAAATATTAGTTTACCTATTTAAATAATAATTACATGTACATGATCATCGGTGTATTTACTTCGAACGCATTCCGATGAGACACATTTAATACATTGCAGCAAATTATGAGAACCTTTTGTATTTTTATATTTATTTTTTGTTACAAAACTATGTTTATTTCTTAGCTTTTAAATTTATTTTCTTAGTTTTACTCAGAATAGTTACAAAGAGGGAATTAAAATTAGAAATAGTTTGCAAAACACAAAAAATGACATACAATTTTACAAACAGTAACTTTATTGGTATCAAAGAAAATCACAACATAAAGAATTATGAAATAAATTTCAAATACATTTTTAGGCAAATCAATACCTCATAATTATTGTTATATACTGGAAACTAAATATATACATATATAAGAAGAGAAAAATAGATTACACAGTTTACTTAGCTGTTTGGCAGTTACTTTTAATTGCTTAAAATACTTCTATATTATACCTCCGACAATAGTTATTCAATTATGCATTGCTACAAATGTTGATTAAAAATGTTTTAAAACTTTATTGTTTAAACGTTAAAAATGTTTTATGCACAGTAATAAACAAAAATTCACTCTCTGCAATATAACAGCATTATAAATTACCGAAAAAAGGTTATCGTAAAATAAGTGAAAAATATTTTTTAGATAAACCATACATATGTAAAAGCATTGATATATACCTAAAATAAATGTATACACTGGTGTGCAAAAATTAAGGATGAAGTCGAAAAATTAGCATATCAGCTGAACGAAGAGGCAGAGCGGACAGAAAGACCAATCAGGAGATTAAGTAAGGTGATGTACGGTAGCACATGCGCAGATATGCAGGTAGACGTAATGGGGGAGTGTCTGAGTAGTATAAAGCATGTTGTCGGTGTAAGATCAGTATTTCTGGCAAAGAGATTGCACGCCGTATAGCAGCTAAAATCACACCGAGTTGCTGCCTCAAATGAGAAATGGCGAATAATCAATCTGTTAGACGACATCTGGATGCTTTTACGCGAGGTCGGATCATTGGGAAGTTGGAAGAAGGCCGCAGTGTGACTGCAGAGTTCGGAATTGCTCACAGCATCGTTTCACGACTTTGGAGACAATTTTAAACTACAGGAACAGCTATCCGGGGGTTTAGTAGTGGTCGTCCACGAGGAACCACACCCGCAGATGACCGGTACATTGTCTTACAGGCCAGAAGAAACAGGCGGCAGACAGCGGGAGAAATCGCTAGACACACGACACAGGCGAATGGACGACCGACATCGCGTTTTACCGTGCCCAGAAAACTGCACGGAAGTGGTCTGTTTGCACGACGCCCTGTACGGTGTGTACCTTTAACGCCTGCCCATCGGATAAGGCGTTCTCTGTGGTGCTGGGAACACCGGAATTGGAGAGACAATGAATGGGGACGAGTACTCTTTACAGATGAGAGCAGATTCAGTTAGAGTAGCGATTCTCATCGCATACTCATCTGGAGAGAGTGGGGAAGCCGCAATCATCCCTCGAACATCATTGAAAGGGACAGGTATGGAGGTCGCGGTGTTTTCGTTTGGGGAGGCATCATGCTTGATAGTCGTACAGACCTTCACATCTTCGACGCAGATTCAGTCAACGGGACCCGTTATTGTAACGAGATTCTTCTTCCATATGTGCGTCTTTTTAGAGGCGCTATGGGTCTGCAGTTCCATTTCATGGACGACAATGCACCATGTCTTCGCACAGTAGCTGCCGAACAGCTCTTAGAGAGTGAGGATATTGAACGTATGGATTGCCCGGCACGATCTCCGGATCTCAATCCCATCGAGCATGTATGGGATTTTCTAGGCAGACGCTTGGCAGCTCGTACCTTACCACCAGTAACGATTCGGGAGCTTCGATTGGCGCTGCAAGACGAATGGGCAGCAATGCCTCAACAACTCATTGACACCCTCCTTCTCAGCATGGTCAGACGCTGTGAAACCTGCCTAGCAGTCAGGGGAGATCATATTCCCTACTAAAGACCGGATGTTTCTTGCTGGACACCCATCACAGGGATGTTTCGGAGAAAATATAGAGAAAAATAATACACCAATATATAATAATGTAATAAAATAATACACCAATATATAATATTGTAGCGAAAAAGTAAGTTTTTTTTTGAGGTTCATCATATAAAAAAAATTCTTTTGAGTTTATCAAACTAATCGATATTTTTGAAGAAATATTAGACGTTAATTTTTGTGTTTAAGAATAGTCGGTACCCCCTATACCGACAATGTTAAATTGAGCCATTTTAGGAACCTATCTCTCATAAATTGTTAAATATAAAAACTTCAAATTTTGTCTTTATAATAATTAGGTTTTTTTATTTAAATAATGGTAAAATGTTTCAAATATATTATTTACTTTTTTCAAAAAAATTCATCGTAAAAGTATCGCTTTGAAATTTGTGAAAATTGTCATTTTTTTTACGATAACTGCTTCTGAGCAAACTATTTTGGGAAAATCTCCAAGAAAGTAGCCCCATTATATATAGTTACATATTATTTATGTGCAGTAAAAATTGCAAGCAGTTTCATTCAGTATTTTCTGTGAAAAAGGTACACGCGCTTTGAGAACAATCATTTTGAGATAATTGCATTTTAAGTGTAAAAAGGCACTTAATCACAAAAGTAATGAATTACGACTTGTATTTGCCCTATTTTATTAATTCTTAATTTTTAAGCATAAAATAGGAAACAAAAAAGCCTTAAAATGTTCAGAAAATACATATATAGTAATTTTCAGTTTTTGTTCAACGAGATTTTTTTTAACCATTTGGCATCAATTTTCACAAATTATGTAACAATCTGTAAAGAATTTTTAACTTCGATGCATTATAAATATCAAATTTGACCTTATAACATCCTAAATATAATGTAAGCATGTATCAATATGTAAAAGTCATGATTTCGGAATATGTGATTTTACGACCTTAGGAAATTTTAAGTATGGATTTGTATGTTCCCATGCAAACACAATTTCTAAAAGTTTCAAAATTTTCTCTAAACTATATAAATTATTTCTAAAAAAGTCAAAAATAAAATTGTTTTTATGTTTTAAATATGAAATTTGTGTATTTTTATGCATGTAACAAGCATCTCGCAACGACAAAAAGCATTACACATCTGATTTGTTGTTAGTTACCTATTATTGAAAAAATTTTGAATATTAAAGCTTAAAAACTTGTTTGAACAAGAAATGAATATTATTAGTTGCAATTAAGTTAGATATTTACAATATATTGTGTAGTTTTCTCAAAAACATGTAACATAAAAATTTCACTATGAATTTCAAAAAAAATTGACATTTTTTTGTCACGATATATGGACTACAGTCTAATATTTTCTGAAAATCCTTAAAAAACTCTCAGGAATAAATATAGTTACATATCTGTAACATGAAGGAAAAAAAATTTTATGTACATTTATATCTTATATTCTGAGAAAAAGATGAATACAGTTTTAAAAACATCATTTTTGAAAAAATTTAATTTTCCCTATAAAGTGCCACTTTATCACAAAAATAATTAACTACAGCATGTATTTGTCACATTTTATTACACATTAGCATCTTTGCAATTTATTTTGCGTAAAATAGTATACAAAAAAGTCTTAAATTGCCCAGAACAGCATTTTTCAGTTTTTAACGAGAAAAGATCAAAATTTTCTCAAATTCTGTATCAATTTTTATACAATTTGTAGCTTTCATACATTACATATATCAAATTTGAACAAAAAGCATCATAAATATAATGTGAAAATGTATCAATATGGTTTTGGTGTGAATTTGAGATGGTATTTAAAAAATACATGATTATATATATATATGTATATATATATACGACGTTTCTAAGTTTTCGTTAGGTTTTCGTAACATTATCATTAGGTCTTGTTGTTGCAGACAGCTTCTAAGTTTTAAACTTCAAAAGTTACTCTAAACTGGACAAATGATTTCTAAAGCAGACAAATAAAACTGTTTCTATGTTCTTAAACATGAAATTTATGTATTTTTATGTATGTAACAAGCTTCTCGCAAAGACAACAAACATCGCATTTAATGTATCACATCTCATACCATTTTCTCAGAAACTATTAAACATAAAGACTCAAATTTTTATTTAAATTTAATTTAGACATTATATTTATACTGAAGTGAATTTTTTTTAAATATAATAATTAGTTTTTTCAAATACAAACTTTTAGTTCACCGAACAATTATTATTATGAATTTTTTTATAATTGTCAGTTTTTTGTTATGATAACTGCTTTATATTTATACGTTTTTAGAATATTTCAAAAATTTCACTTCAGTATACACAATTGCATTTAAGAAACATACACACAGTAAATTTACACAATTTTAAAAATATAAATTTTAAACATGCATACAGTAAATTTACACAGTTTTAAAAATATAAATTTTAGAAAACAGAAATTTTTATAAAAAAATCTTACTTTTGTAATTAATTTAATCCAAATTTTTTCTTAAATCATCACATTATTGTAACTTCAAGTATTTTAAAAATATTTTTAACTCTTTTCTAAGCCTTAAAAATTTAAATAATTAGTAATAATAACTAATTAAAACTAAATTTAAAGTGAAGAAGTGACATAAATTTAGATAAAATCATTAAATATTAAATATAATATTCAAATTAAAACCACGCTTCCAAATTTGGCACAAATTTTTTTTGCATATCTAACACAGTTAAATTTGCAGTTACTATACAGGTATCTAATGCGTATAAATAAAAATAAATTGAGGCTTTACAACTTTGCCCCATATTAAAAAAGACAATGTTTACATTTCTATCTGTCAAATGGGCGTGGTTCATAAGCTGATTATTTTTTAAAAATCATTTTAAAGTACTTTTAATTCATATAATGGCTTATATGTTATATCAATGTTAAGCTCCCGATTTGGAGATTTTAGAAATATCAAAATCTCAACATCGATTTTTAAAAGGTTATTACCCCCTACTGACTTATCTTCAGAAAAATATTTTTATAATTTTTAGAAATAAGTTTCTGAACTATTAAATAGTTATTGAATACTGCTGTGACAACCATCTGGGAAGGGAAACAATAAACTTCCTCTGTGTCTAAGTTACATGTTAAACCTTATAATTAAGTTCAAAACTTTTACTAAGAGCAAGTAATTTGGAACACACAAAAGTGGAATATTAATTTTTTAAAAGTTGCTCTTGTGCACAAACACCAGACAAATATATTAAAACAGGTGGATATGGCTGAGCATCGCGATATAATTATGAGATAGATAATATAATAATGCGATACAGAGATGACTCCAAATGATTTTCATTGCACGAATATCCAAAACTAATGTCTTTTCACTTAAGTTGCCCATAAATGTTTGAGACCCAAGTTAGAGGTAAAAATTTTTGCATTCTTAGTTTAGCTAGTGTTGAATTCTCCCGGCTGCCAAGCAAGTTGATCCGACATGTGACATAAGTTGGAGGTTCGCTAGCTTCGGGTTTCGGCGGCAGCTTCCATCAACACAGCTCCACTTCTCATTAACACAGACAAATCTAGCTCAGACAATTTACTTTTAATTAAAGGTCGCAATCTCATTTCTTGTTTCTTTATTTTTAATTATTAATTTTAATTTCTCAATTATATAATTCTTTATTTTAAACTAATTACTATTAAACCTTTTCAACCACCTCTCAATCATGGCAAATCATCCTCTAATGCTCAAACTTTATGACAGGGGATTAAGACCTCATCTGAGATCACATATGCCCCAATAATCATTCTACCATTCAGTTTAGCTTCTACTTCATAAAGCTGTCAAGTTGATACTAAATATTGAGAAACTGAAAGTGTCCTATATTTCCCCAAACGACTTTCTAATGCATTTGTTTGAATTTTTCCAGGAAGAGAGCATTGAATAAGTCATTTTGACATTTCAAGTAAGGCGTATGTGGTATGAATAAAAGTAAGATGTATTTTTTTAGTAAGGGCTCCAGTAGTACAATCTTTTTTCACCACGAGTTTAACCACGGAAAAGTTTTATGTAAGAATTCTGGTGCTTTGCTATTAGTAGGTAAAGTAATCGGGGGATGAAAAGGATCAAGCAAATGCTGTCCCTTTAAAGGTGTTTTAACATTAGCAATTTTCCACCAAGTACAAATTTAAAAAATAATAATTGATGTTGTTTCATTACTAATTAGTTTATATTGTTCTCCTAATACTTAGAGCCCCCAAATAACCAAGTTATTAAACATCTTAAGCAAAAGTTTTACATTTTATTTTTTAAGATTTGTTGGATAGAAAGTCATCAAATTTAAACCATACGTAAACTTTACTAAATTATTACATTCTAAATCATATAATCGTTTAAAGCGTAGAGAGAAATTTGCTTTTAATAATAGAAACTTATTATGGTCTTCAAAACCTGGAAAATATGAACATCGACCTGCATTGTTTGGATTGACCCAATTGTTACGCAATTGTTGTTATGCATTTAAAAATGTTTACTGAATCCATAACAAAAAAATAACTTATTGGAAGGATCAGTAAGATGTGGATATAGAATAGTCAATTCTCCGGAGAAACCGAAAAGTTGGACATTGCTTTTTGACTTCTAGAATTTCACTTATAACTTTGAATCCTATACCATCAAGTACTACAATAGTGTTCTTAACAACGCAAACAGTTTTTCTCCATTGATTTTTTTCACCTGCATTATATGAACTACTTCTTTAAAAAAGATTTTGAATCATGAAAACGCATGTTGAAGTAGCAGCTTGTTCACTGTTATATGTTATCCTAAGATTATTATCGCCTTTAAAATCTAAATATGGTTTTAAATGAGTTTCATCAAACAACAGTATAACAGTTTTGTCAACAGATTTTGGGAGGGTTACTCTTTTCTTCATGTATGCTAGAAAGTTTTCGTTTGAATTTTCTGAGTGAGGGCCAGTTTTAAGAGATGAACAAATTTTGTGTTAAGTTCTGCGATGGGGAATATTGAGATATCCTGAATTTCTTACACATTTATAGATTTTATGAGATATGGATTGTAATGTAAGAAAAAAACCTTATTTCAAAGAAAAGTTGTCACTAGTTAAAAATTTGGGTTGGTCAATTGGGAAATGGATTACAAATTTTTTTTTATCATCATCTAAATCTGAACAAATACTTTCTTTAAGGTCAATAATAAATTCAAATACTGTAGGAAAAATATGGGAGATTTTTATTTCAATGAAAACTATTTCATATAACATTAGGTTGGGGGAAAAGAAATCCACTTTTTTGCCTGAAATTCAAGATTTTATTTAATTTGTTTCGGATTGTCTGATCTTAATCAAATATGCCCCGTTTTGTTGTATAATTTATTGCTATTTTAAAGGTAGTTTCATAATGCCTCTCTGATAGAAGTCATGGTCCTTATTGGAGAAAAACTCTAGCTATCGGTTTTCACAATCTTCTCTTGATCCCAATTTCTTATCGCTCAGGAAGTTTTATAATGCGATAAAAGTGGTAATCGCTTGGTTTCAGGTCCGTACTATATGGTGGATGCATTAAAACTTCCCAACTAAGCTCCCGGAGTTTCTGGCGAGTCACTACAGACGTTTGTGGCCTGGCGTTGTTCTGATGGGACACAACACTTCTTCTGTTGGCCAATTCTAGCCGTATCTGGTCAGTCGCTAGCTTTAGGCGGACCAGTTGTTGACAGATATCTGAATTTAGTGTTTGGCCATACGGAAGCATCTCTCTCATAAGTAATTATTCCTTTCCAGTTCCACCAAATACATAGTTGAACCTTCCTTGCCGTTAGTCCTGGTTTGTCTATCGTTTGAGGTGCTTCACCGCGCTTTGACCACGGTTGTTTTCTCGCAATATTGTCGCACATGACCCATTTCTCATCCCTAGTCACCATCCGCTTAAGAAATGGGTCGATTTCATTCCATTTGGCCAAGGCTTCGCAAATGACTCCATCATGTATTTTGGTGTTAATTAGTGTGCCACCGAGACATCGAGCTTGTTTTTGAATCCAACTTTGCGCAAATGATTTAAAACTGTTTTACGGTTGATCTTCAGCTCCTGGATGGTGTTACGACTGCTAATATGCCGGTCAATTCATTCGTAAATATTTCATTCATCGATAACGTTTTTTACACTATTTTTAATTTTTTCTTTTCACAAAAACGTGCTGAGAATTTAGGGTCCGGCTTAGAATCTGATCATAATTAATGCAAAAAATAAGTTTCTGCTAATTAAATAAGAAAACAAGATTTGTTTAATAGTTGTACAAATGGTTTATGGTACAGTTTTAAATCAAACGTAAGATCTATTCAATGGAAAAAAATCTTTGTTAGTTATAAAGACAGTAATAATAATAAAAATTGCACTACAGTAATTAGATTAATATTTTAATTTGTGAGCATTTCAAAGAGTAGTAATTTGTGCTTTTTAGTTAATTCACAATTATTGGTAAAGTATAAAATAAGTATACTTTTAATTTTTCCTTCAATCGCTTCAAAGAATTTAAATATTTTCATAGACATTTCTTCAATAACAGACAAGAAAATCTTAGTAGCATAATTATAAATTATCCAAATAAATGAATTTTTTAAAGCACACTTTCAGAAAATATTTAAAACATTCCTAAATCGGAAAGTTCATTTTTGATATGTTAAATCTCTGTACATTATAAATCTTTTCCACTGTCCACTATTTGTCACAGTTTGTAAGCTACCATGACTTCAGCTAGCGACTATATTTCAGAAGGATATCGCCAAAAATAAGTATTCGTAGCCAAGAATAAATTCACTTTTCAAAACGTGGTGGAGTCATCTGTTTGAGATAGTCCTAACAACGCCAAAAATAATTCAGAAGGAACTTAAAATTTAAAATAAGTTAATTAATAAAAACATAAAATTTAATTCCGACTACATCAGTCAAAGGAGAGAAGCATGCCTTTCGTATATACCAGGGGTGGCGAACCTTTTTGGATTAGCGTGCCATTCTTTCTTTTTTTAAAAAATGTTTAAGGAAATATAGAAGTGTCGTCAAATAATTTTGACTTGTGATTATTGAGAAATAATAACGCTAAATACTACCAACTCGAAACTCTTTAAATACAACGATAAATATAGTTTGCACAATGTAGTATTAAATTTTTTATTAATACGTGTAATTCATATTAAAGTAACATTGTGAATTCTGTTGTGATAGGTTACATGACAAATAACTTGTATTAGGATTGTAAGATGTTGTTACTTTTACCAAAATGCAAATTGATTGGAATCATCTTCTAAACGATTTCTAAGTGAGTCTTTAATGCTAATCAGCTCTGAAAATATTGACACGCAAGCATAGATAGGAGAAAATATGGTTAAAATAGCACGAGTCAGTTTTTTCAAACAGCTAAATGTATCTGGATTTTTCCATTTTTCCAAAAATTTTTGCTAGCAACTTGATTTATATTGCTGGATAATCTTTCTGTTTTAATCAATTCCATCTTTCTCCTTTTTTCAACAAATTTTTGAATCCATATTGAACTAGATTGGAAATCAATCAGTTGCTTTTCAAATCTTTCAATTCATAAAAATTAGAATTGGGACAAATTCAGTTTATAAAATGAAGACACATCAGGGTACATAAAAAAAAACTTTAGCGTCTCCGATAATTCTTTAAACTGAGAAAATGTTGCTGAAAATTACGACTGATCAGTCACGCGTATCTCGTAATACTTCATATTGAAATTGGTTATTTTCAATTCAAATGCAAACCGTTCTGATCAGTGGCATGCCCAAAATATTGTGTCGCGTGTCATAAATGGTACACGTGTCACTAGTTCGCCATCCCTGTAATATACTATATAATTTTACTCAAAAATTTTTTTTTTCTGTTAAAGTGTACTAAGCGTTTTCGCCTCCTACACTTTACCATACAAAATTCAAATTTCATTTTGCAGTAATGCTGAAAACTGCATGTTTTTTTAAAAAAATCAAAAAATTCAAAGAACACTATCCTTTAAAAAATTATTTTCTTTATTTACATAAAAATTCTTATTGGAGCTTTTTCCTACCATAAATGTGCTTGCCGTTTGATCCCTATCCTTTAATATTGACGGAAAGCTGCCTTAAGTCTCCCGTAGACACGCCATCGCGAAACCCCGGGCGTAATGTTAATCCTATGGAGATTTCCTTTTTTTCTATTTACACATATAGGGCATTTCTTTTAACTTCTGTTTGTAAAAAAAGGCAACACCATGAATGAATCATCAGAATTAAATGAAATTAACAGCAAATATCAATTATAGGATGTTATGTAAAATAGTAAAGTTTCAGAGCCAACGCGCATGCGTGGCGTGTGATGCTGAAAGCATATAAATAGAGGGCTGTAGTAGGACGTTGTGAAAAGATTGAAGCTCGGACGCTGACCAGTGAGGTTGAACTGCAAACGCTCTCCCTCTGCTACTACGACCGACCGCCACGTGGCATATTGCTTCGGCAGTATCTTGTTATTTTCCCCTCCCCATATTGATTGTGCATCTGTTATCTACAGCCCTTGTCAGGGCTAACCTGCTAGAGCAGACACTTTAATTCTCCCCTATTTTTTGACCTGGTAACGACTGGAAATGGATAATCAGAACGAACCTATGGATATGGACATAAGCGACTCGCCCAGACGAACTCCTACTCCTCCACTTCTTTCGGCATGTGAGTAGATCTTACAAAACAAAGCCCAGCTGCAAAAGATGGAGACTTTCAAAAAGTTCAAGCTGACCTGTATCGCTGAACTTCAAGAAATGCCCGATCACCACCCGGATGAGCCCTTCTACAAGCGTGCCGTCTCGGAGCTTCAAGAAATTGAAGAGACCATCAACTTGGCGGTAAGTGATTTAGTCTCATTTCCTCCTTGTGTTTCCCCTGGCTACCCTCATCATGATTCAGAATTGAAAACTATTACGCCTAAAAACTCCCCAGATGTAACTCCTACTAAAAGAGTATTAAACCTTACTAGTAATAGAACCTCCAATAAAAGAAAAGAAGATTCGGAATTTGAATATCCCCCTCTAAGGAAGACAACTAAAAGGCAAATTGTAAGGATTCCTAATGATAGCATTTCTATCTCCCCAAATAAATTCTCCTTACCTAGTGATAGCAATATCTTAGAAATCACAGGTTCTCAAAACGCTATTCCCGTTGCTACTCCCAAACCCCATCGGCCACTGGCCCTACCCCTTCCGGCAATCAAAACCCCGTTAGTACGCTTCCCCCTCCAGTCATGCTTAGAATCACTGAAACTGTCAGAAGTCAAATGAAAATTATTAATGAAAAGTTCCCTAAAATAAGATCACGTACAACCGGAGAATTTATTAAACTTTATACCGATAATTTAGAACAATTTCACGAACTTTTATCCTTTGCTGAAAAAACCAAATTCCAATTTTATGAAATTAAGCCCAAAAACGAGCGCCCCATCAAGGTTGTACTGAAAGGACTGCCCCGCAACTTCAAGGTCGAAGAAATTCAAGCCGACTTAGAAGAACTAGGCTTTACCCCTGAAAAAGTAAACCAGCTAATAGGCTGCCGTAGCAAACAACCTATCCCGGTATTTCTGGTGACTCTCCCAAGAGATATTGAGAATTTAAAAATTTTTCATTTAAAAACCCTAAGTTACTTAAGCATTCGTGTGGAAGGTTACAACGGAAAAGGTGTCACGCAATGCTACACATGTAACCACTTCCATCATAATTCTGATAACTGCCATCTAAACCCCCGCTGCTTAAAATGCGGTGAGGGACACATTACCCGTGAATGCCCAATAACCGAAAGACTAGAAACCGCCTACTGTATTAACTGCGAAATGTACGGCCATATGACAAACTGGAGAGGTTGCCCCTGTTTCCCAAAGCCCCCTTAGGGCACTGTCCTGAATAATCGTAATTATTATACAAATATATATAATAGCATTTTAAGACCTAATGTATCCTATGTTCAAGCCGCAACCCCAAATGAAATTTCAACTAACTCTAACTCCTAAAATAAACAACAGATGGCGCCAAAAGGACCTGTGAATTCTGCTCAAATTGAGGCCAATAGAAATACCTCTGCAAATAACAGATCTATTCCAAATTTTATTAACAAGTCTAATAATAACTTTAACGGATATAACTTTAACGGAAATATTTTTAATAATAATAATTTTAACTTGCAAGCGACTCTACAAATGACTATGCAATGTTTGTGCGAACTATCTCAATTTACCCAAGCCATAGCTACTTCAAATCCTAATTTTATGAATAATTTTAACCAAGTGCAAAGAGCAAACAATAACCCAAATCAAATGTACGCCTTATTAGAGGCCTCTTGTAACAATAATAATGGTTAAGTCCCCCATTGGCCTCAATTTGTGTTCTTGGAACGCAAACGGACTGCTTAGACGTAGAGTAGAGCTACGAATTTTTATAGAGAAGCACTCTCCCGATATTTTTCTCATACAGGAAACTCATCTGAGACCTTCGCACTTTTTTACAATAGCTAATTACACTTGCTATAGAAATGACAGGATCACTAACGCAGCGGCCGCCGGCGGAACTCTTATTCTTATCAAAAAGTCTTTTAAACATCATTGTCTCCCCACCCCACCTCTGCAAGCTATTGAAGCGACTAACATTATTCTAACTCCCCAAGACCATGACCCCGTTTCTATTGTCTCTGTTTACATTCCCCCCCTCCTCTGACGATAACTTATTTACAATAGATTTAGAATATTTTCTCCAAACGAGTAGTCATTGTGTCGTCTTCGGCGATTTCAATGCTACTCATAGCGCTTGGAATTGCAATGTAAACTCAAACAGAGGCAAGCATCTTTTTAACTTTGCCAATATCTTAAATCTGCACATAGCTTTTCCTGACTCTCCCAGAAGATTTGGCCATAACTCAGCTAACACAATAGACTTTGCCTTAATTAAAAACTTTTACTACCCTTATACTATTAAATCTATTAATGACCTCTATTCTGACCATAACCCTGTTTTCCTAAATTTCGATTTTAAATTTAAAATGGAATCCTCAAATCCCAGAGCGATTACCACCAACTGGAAGGATTTTAGAATTAATTTAAATAAAAACTTCTCTCTATTTAACTACTATCCGAATAGTATTAATAATACCAATGATCTTGAAACCAAAATTACAGAGTTCACCGAAGCGGTCGTCGCTACCCATAGCCACGCCTCCCAGCCAATAGTGAACGCTCACCGAAACTACACTCCAAATCACATTAATTAACTTATTAAGCATAAAAACAACCTACGTAAACGCTATCAGCAGACTTTAAATCCTCTTTATAAAACTTTATACAATAGAGCTCAAGCCAACCTCAAAAAGAACTTAAAATATACAGTAATGATACTTGGAACGCTAGACTAGAAGCTCTAAATACAACTGACAATAGCCTCTGGGAGGCTCAGCGGTTCTTAAAAAAATAAAAGATCTCAAATACCTACGTTGAACTGTGCTACTGGTATGGCCGTCACTGATCCACAGAAGGCTAACCTCCTTGCTAATACGATTAAAAATAACTTCATTGAAAATAACCGCATGCAGGACAACTACGATCAGGATGACGAGGTTGTCACCTCTGCTGTGAATACCTTTTTCTCTCTTCCCCCCTTCTACTCAAATTGAACCTGTCATGCCTGATGAAATTATTAACTTCATTAAAAATACTAGCTCTAAAAAGGCCCCGGTAAAGATACTATCACAAATAAAATGCTAAAAAATTTTCCTATCAAACTAATCCTCATACTAACTATTCTTGTCAATAAAATTCTTAAATTTCATCACTTTCCTAGTAACTGGAAAGAAGCTATCATTTTCCCTATTATTAAACCTGGTAAAAATAAAAATATTCCTAATTCATATAGACCTATTTCTCTCCTTTCAACTTTAAGTAAATTAACTGTGAATACATCATTCTGAATAGACTTAAAAAATTCATTAATGATAACAGCCTAATTAACCCTAATCAATATGGATTTACAAATAAACTATCTACTCTTCATCCTCTTCTCAGACTAACAGAAAGTATTTCGGAAGGTTTCCAAAAAAAGAAGAGCACGGGAGTGGTCTTTCTGGATATCCAGAAAGCCTTCGACCGTGTTTGGATTTTAGGACTCACTTTCAAACTAATTACTTACGATATTCCTTCTCCCCTCATTCACCTCATCCACTCGTATCTCCCTAACAGATCCTTTCGGATCAGAGTAAATGAATCATTATCTAACTCTCATTCCATCTCTGTAGGGTGTCCTCAGGGTTCATTGCTCGGGCCCCTGTTGTTCAATCTCTATATAAATGACATTCCCAGCTACTCACTAACAAATATTAGTCTCTATGCGGATGATACGGCCATTAATGCCACGTACAAAAACTTAAAGACTGTTACCTTTGCCATTAACAAACACCTCAAGCTGCTAGAAAATTATTACGACAGATGGAAAATTAGTATCAATGTAGAAAAATCTTGTGCAGTCATCTTTACCAAAAACCACACCATTCCTCCCCTCTATTAATGGTCAATAAACAAATTCCCTGGTCTCAGAAAACCAAATATCTTGGCGTTATTTTTGACTCACACTTAACTTGGAAACAACACATTTTACACGTTCGCGATAAGTTCCGAAAAATAATGTTCAAACTTTTCCCCCTAATTTCCCGGAACTCACATTTTAATTGAGATAACAAAGTGCTTCTTTATACAGCCGTTATGCGTCCAATACTCACTTATGCCTGTCCAGTATGGGGTTATGCTGCTAAAACCAATATTAATATTTTAAATACTCTGCAGAATTCATATATTAGAATGATTGTAAATGCCTGTCGCTACATGAAAAATGATTGCATAAATAAAGCTCTTAAAATCACTAGTTTTAAAGCTCATATTCAAAAATTAGCTATAAATTTTTTCGATAATTTGCCAAATACTAATAATGTAAATATGTTAAATCTAAACGATTACAACTGTAACGATAATACCAAAAGCCAAGAAGAATCCTACTGGATTCTTACAATCCGTCTTAGCTTTTTTATCCCTGCAATAATTTTTTAATTATTGCACCCTAGTAAATTTTCTAAATTTTTTTATTATTTTTCTTTCAATATTTATTTAATCTCTACACCCCACTGGACAAGTATATTTTTATATCTTTTACCCCCATGGGCAGCCAGCCTGAGGCTAAATTCACTTCTACCCCCAACTTACTCAGAGAGCAGTCCTAAGCTCTCAGCACCGCATAAAACTTGAACTCCAAGTAGTCATCTGTAAGCCCCTCCTCCCGGATTCCATCGCCACAGCCAATCGCCGTCATGCCACTCCGCAGACTGTGAAAACCAACGAAGTCAAGTCCTGCATCAAAGACATCATGATATGGGATTGAGGACTGTTTATCAGTCCAGGTTCCCAAAAATAAACTGTCATCCACTGTCATCCACTGACGTTGTGAAAAAAGTTAATGATTATTTGTTAGTGGTGAAAGTTTAGTGAGACTTAAGTATGCCTCCACGACGAAATAAGAAGAAATTCCAACAACTTACGGAGTTTGAACGGTGTAGGATTATCGGCCTTTGAGAAGGAGAATTTTCCTATCGCACAATAGGAGCTTGTGTGCAGCGGAAGAGTTACACAGTGATGCGAGTTTGGGAACAGGAGACCGACGAGCACTGAACAACTCGAAAAACTGGCAGTGGACGACGGGAGGTAACGTCAGCGCGCGACGATGGACACTTGCCCCGCATGGTGGTGAATGACCATACAGCTTTCTCCTGGCTGTTGGCAGCACGTTGGTCTACTGCTACAGACGTCAGCTTCGTCAATTGGTCGACGTCTGCTGCATAGAGGATTGGGTGGCAATGGTTACTTTATACAGGATTCCACTCACGGCAATGGCTGCGTCTGCAATGGGCTCATCTGCACAGAGCCTGGCCCTAAAGAACCCAAGAGGAAAATTAATAGAAAGCGCGATGAGCCCCTCACAGTATTAGCGAGAAACTCCAGAGCAGGGGTATCCAAACTGTTATCATTAGTAGATCCCTTTCGAAGAAAATACTTTTTTGTCAGTTCCTTTATATATTTCTGTAATATGTTAAATCCAATACAAGAAATAGTCCAAGAATAATATTGCATTCTAAAAAAATTTACAATAACAATTTAACTAAGAATATTAACAAAAAATTAGAGGAATACGTTTCATAAAATTTCTTTTATATTTATAATTTTACAAATACAGACGAGATTTCAGATATACAGATTGTAATTGTAGTTCACTTTCAATTAATATAGTAGTGTTTTTTTTATGTATTGATATAATTTTATATTTTAGTATTTGGCCTGAAATTGCTTATCACTTTCATAAACACTGTAACAAACGCGACAAATATAAAATTTATTTTATTAAATAATTTTCCAATTATACTGAATTATATGTAAATTTATAATTTTTTAAAAAAGTATGCTATGTTGCTCTTTTATGTGAATATAATGCCATTTATCCGGTGTAGTGGTGAGTGCGTCTGACTTCAATGCACATGGCCTGGGTTCAATTCCCAGAGAAACTTTAGAACTTATTGCCAATCTACGAATCAAAAAGCCCTGAAGGTTGGATTTAAAAATGTCAGATTCTCATTTTGTGTAAATATCCGGGTATGCCTGGTAAAATAAAGAATGCTAATTGAATTAAATATTTTTTTAAAAGAGAAAGCTTTACTGATTTGTAAATGTTAAATAATATTAAGCATATATACTCATCTTAATTACAGTACTATAAGAACACTTAAAATAATGAAACGGAACATAAATGAAAAAGCTCGCATTATTCTGAATGTCACCGGTTCAGGGAGCCAGTTCTATAACTAAGACAAGTTGAAAAGATATTTGTCGAATGAGCAGTAATGTTGAAAACTAAATAATTTGAATATATTATAAATAGTGCTGCAAAAGTAATTATTTTTTATATCAGTGAATTTTTTTGACAAATTTATAACATGTTACTGTTTAAATTACCTGTCAATTTGGTAAGAGATTCGCATAAAGTAAATTCACATAATATTAAGGCTGCTTTCGGTTAATGTTAAAGAATAGGACCCGAATTCGGAACATTTTTTCAGATATAAAAGAAATGAAAAAGTAATAAGAGAGAGAGAGAGAGAGATTTTGGCTTCACTATCCTTTAAAGAGCAGTATTTGTTTTGTTATACTTCCCATTTTTAACCGAGTTGATACAGTTTTCCTGGTATAAAATGTGTTTCGTGTTTTTTCTCCTATATCGTAATGTTAAATGGGTTACGCCTTCACGTATTAAAACAAAACAGAGAATATGGAATATTTTGAAATTTTTAAAACACTATTTTGTTAACAGAGGTATGAACTAAGATATTGCAAATTTCCATGGAAATTGAGGCATTTTTCTGTCTGAAAATGTGCTTCGTGTTTAGTTCATGCTCTCGTACTGTTATCGAAGACAGCCTTAAGCAGATTATTTTTACTTCTTTATTTTGCGCCACCATCCTTCATATTCTATTATGATATAAACAAGCATGCTATTGTTGGAGAACACAGGATCAAAACTTGGATTAAGCTTATTCACCTGCATTACAGTACTACGTGAACTCTTAAAATAATGGAACGGAACAGAAATGAAAAAGATCATATTATTCAGAAACCCACCGGTTCAGGGAACCAGTTCTATAACCAAATCACAAGAGTTTGAATAATCAAGCTGATTGATAGGCGTTTGAATAGGCGTTTTATTTTGGGCGTCTGGACTGTAAAACAGTCCTCAATCCCATATCGTGAGAGTCTATGATGCTGGGCATGGCAAAAGTGGTGTTTTCCATTCTGCTGAGTGGCATGATGGCGATTGGTCGGGCGATGGAATCCGGGAGGCGTGGCTATGGCTCTTCATCTGGGTGGAAAGTTTTTGAGTTTTTTGGCTTGGCTGAGAGCTAAGAGATTGCTCTCTGATTGGATGCTGGGTACAGTGAACATTGACTCCGATTGGCTGCCCCGGTGGCTGAGATTTAAGTTATGGGGAGGATTAAGCTTATTCTCACCTGCATTACTGTACTACGTGAACTCTTAAAATAATGGAACGGAACAGAAATGAAAAAGATCATATTATTCAGAAACCCACCGGTTCAGGGAACCAGTTCTATAACCAAATCACAAAAGTTAGAGTAATTAAACTGATTGATCAGTAATGTTGAAAATTAATATTTTAATTCTTCTATTTTAAATAGTGGTGCAAAATTAATTACTTTTGATATCCGTAAATTTTTTTTATAGACCACATTATAAATTGTTATTGCAAAATTACACATCAATTTGGTAAGAGATTCTGATAAAGTGAATTCACATAATATGAAACAAATTCTTATTACTTTTTTATTTTGCTCCACCATCCTTCATATTCGATTTTGATTTAAACCAGCATCATATTGTTGCTTGATGAGAGAACACTCGCTAAGAACTCGGATTAAAGGAAAATACTTTTGATAATTTGGATAATGTTGAGTTTCTCTTTACCATAACCTTTTTGTACTATCAATTAAGATTTTCAGAATAAAATAGCCTTGATCCTACAGAAAACATGTAGAACTTAAATGTTTTAATGAAATTAAAAAAAAATTAAAATTTATTCATTAAACTAGTTTGGACATTGCTCTTCAAAAAGTACTACCATAATTTTTTTTGTTAAGATTTAAAAGAAAAATTAAATTTGGAATTAACGCCATATTCCCATGACAGCCATTTAAGAAGCAAAGAACAGTAAAAGTATGAAGGCGTTAAAAAATTCCCTCCGAAACCCCAGTAATAGCTAGTTCTTAATGGGCCTTGTATCAAAATCCTTTCGGTACCCTTTTATAAATATGGGTGAGCGTGGGAGTGAAGTTTAACGTTGCATTGTTCAGCTACACGAGGGCTTTTGGCGACGAACCTCGTAATTTTGAACCTTGGGCAAGTGACGAGGACGACACCAGGGCTGGCACCCACTCTAATGGCTACCACACAACACCAACGGGAGGACGTTTGAGCTCTCGACAGATTTAACGTGCATCGCGCCCCTACACGGCGAGTCTTCAGTGGTACTGGCCACGAACTCATGGCACTCCAGCCATTATCCGATACCTTGACCGCTTGGCTACCACGGCGACTTTTAAATATATGAGCCCTCCCTGTTAGTGGGACTGTAGAAACACATGTTAGGACCCTTGTAGCTGGGGGCCACGTTTCATTGATACGGCGGAAGCACAAACAAAATGTGATATTTGCTTAGTAGTTGTAAGGATTGCAAGTTCCTAATGAATCTCCATTGTTTTGCCAACATTTTAATTTGTTTATATGCATCATAATTAGACTTTATGGAACTATTTGATAAAATAATGTTAAATTGAAGCAATAATCGATTGCTAAAAAAGTAGTCTTTTTAAAGAAATAAATGTGTGTGTGTGTGTTTTTGGGAATGCTTAACACAAACGCTATGCTAAACAATTTTTACTGTGCTGGTGATTTCCATTATTTTTAACAGCAAGAATTCCTCGCCGTTTTGCACTTTTCAGAATGCTCTTAACTACGTTGTGCTCGCAGCGTCACCATGCATTTCGCAAAGGAAACGGTAGTCATACGAAAGCACTGCACAAAATATAATAATTCAACTTGCAGCTGTGTTATATGTAAAAAATCCGTGATAGTTATCGTAGTGCTCACCTTGCAATTCCTTCATACTCTAAGAAGTTCGACTGTAATTGAATTTTTTAAAAAATTTTTTATACATACATCAGAGTTAAATTCAAGTAAATGCAATTTAATTTTGAAATTGTTTTGAAATCACAATGAAATTTTTTATCATTCGAAAAAGGCATTTCATTCTCTCAACAAATTCATAATTTTAAAATGAGACTCTAAATAGGGAATGCAAGACAAAACTGATAAATTTGTTTCAAATAAATTGCGTTTGCCACTAATGAAGAATAACTGTTGATAAACTTATAGTTATAAATACATTGAAACTCATTTATCACATGAAATTGAGTAGACTGAAATATTTTTTTTTGTTAAAAGAATTTCCTAATAAAACATATAGCAAAAAAAAGATCCTATAATGACATTTTTTTTACACAGATATGTATGTATTTAATAAAAATCAATGAAGCGAAAACATTCACAATGAAATTTAATTCAATATATGCAAGGTGTTGCAAAACAAAAGTTCATGAGGATAATGCACCCCCACATGCTGCACAGACTGTTTGAGACTTCTGTTTAGCCCAACGAATGCAACTTCTTCCATGGAAGACTTATTCACCGGATGTGTCGCCTATGCAGCACGTCTGGGATTTGGTTGGTCGGCGTCTCGCTCGTAATCCACGATATGCAGCTTCAAAGACGAACTTACGTTGCGTTTACAAGAAATATGGAATTTTTTCTTCCACACTCAGATATTCAAAATCTGTTTGATTCCATGACACTTCGTATAGCAGCACTTATTTCAGCGTGTGGTGGCTACATCATATACTCATTTCGGACACTTAATAATGTGTTTTTGCTTTGAAAATTTCGCCATTTATTTGTACTAATAAAGGTCGTTATTGCAGTGGATTTTACTTCATTTTGATAATTCTTTCATGGTGTTGCATTTTTTACAAACCTTAGTTTACTTACTTATTGATACGTTTGCTTACGTATGAACTTAAGACTACGCATCCAAGCAATATTTTCAATAGCTAAATGTAAGCATTTTTTGATTCATTATTTAACAAAAATGGATACAAATTAATATATTTTTAAGAAAATAATTAAAGCTTTATTGTTTATATTTTTAATTATCATTACACAATAATTATTTAATAAAAAATTCGTAGGTTGTCTGTTTTCTTGTGAATAAAACTGGATTAGGTTTGTAAATTATTAAGCGAATTTGGAAATTTGAAAAAAAAATCTTATCCTAGAGGAACAAGAGAGTCTTATACTTTAAAAAGCCCGTGCACATACAACGCCGGGCTAAACAAATAGAAAAGAAAAAAATGTAAAAATCAAACTCTGACAAAGAAAATTTTGTTTGACAAAATTAGAAGTAGTAGAAATTTCGGAAAAAAAGAATTTAAATGACAAAAATATAGAAATTACTCACATCGTGCATGACACACACCAAAAACTGCTGGCGTCCAGAGAGCAAGGGAAACTATCCACGGGGATAAAGTTATTCTTTCGAAAAAAAGCCCGTGTAAAGGCGGGCTAAATGGAGAGTAAATAGATCCGTACGGCGGGGTAAAGAGGTGGAAGAAACTTTGAAAAAGAGAATTTTAATGACATTAATACAGAAATCACACTGGAAGAAGCATTGCTTTCCCTCCAGCTGGAGAGAAGCCATTGTGATTCCAATTTTTAAGCCGGGCAAGGTGGCAACAGATCCTCTGAGTTATCGTCCCATTGCTCTGACGAGCTGCTTCTGTAAGACCTTTGAACGTATGGTTAATACTCGTTTAGTCTATGTTTTAGAGAAAAAGAAAAGTGTATTTCTTCTCTACAGAGTGGATTCCGCAAGGGCCGATCCACTCTTGATAACCTTGTTTTTTTTAGAATCCCAAATCAGGGACGCCTTTGTTAGGAGAAACCATTTGGTTTCTCTTTTCTTTGACATAGAGAAAGCATACGACCGATCTTGGCGTTATAAGATTCTCCGTAATATGTATGATTTTGGATTAAGGGGAAATCTTCCCATTTTTATTTTTAATTTTTTAGCTGTTCGTTATTTTTATGTACGCATTGGTCACTCATCTTCTCATAAATTCATGCAAGATCAAGGTGTTCCTCAGGGTAGCGTTTTGAGCGTTACCCTTTTTAATATTCATATGAGTAACATACTTCATCAACTTCCACCTTCAGTGCGAGGAATGTTTTACGTTGACGATCTGCAAGTCTCTTGTCAAGGTTCAGACATGCGACTAATTGAGCGACAACTGCAAACAACTGTCAATCGATTAGTTAAGTGGTGCGATCAGAATGTGGACACACGATATCTCCTTCCAAGAGCAGCTGTGTCCATTTTTGCAGAAAACGTAACCTACACCCAGATCCTTCTATACATATAGGAAATATTCAAATACCTGTAGTCAGTGAGGTGCGCTTCCTCGGAGTAATCTTTGACTCCAAATTGACTTTCCTTCCGCATGTCCTTTACTTGCGGAAGAAGTGTGAACGATCCCTCAACATCTTAAAAGTTTTATCAAACACCTTATAGGGAGCGGATATAGTCTCGTTACTCCGAGTGTACCAAGCACTAATACTTTCACGTTTGGACTATGGTTGTGTAGTGTACGGTTCTCCTCGTACATCTGTATTAAAACGACTGGACACAATACATCATTCTTCTCAGAGAATCTGCTCTCTGGTGCCTTCAGAACTTCGCCTGTTACCAGCTTGTATGTGGTATGCCATCAACCACCTTTAGAACTAATGCGGAGGCAATTAAGTGCAAATTATTTTTTTCGTGCCATGTCTGTTCCTTCTCATCCATTAAAACTCTTTGCTCTTGGTCTCAACCGACTCTATGAGGCCCGTTCATTTCACATCAAACCTTTTTCGGAAAGAGCAAAGGTTGTTCTAAACGACGTTCATTTAAATAATATAAATATCCAGGAAAATAATATCCTTGCCTTTCCACCCTGGGACATCCAAATTTTTAACTATCACAACCCCTTTTCGGGCTATGACAAAGCAGGCACTGCTGCTGTTATTTATCAGCAACTCTTTTCTTTCCGTCGCAATAAGTTTTCTAAATACATACCAGTCTACACGGACGGATCGAAGACAGTAGGACATGTTGGGTGTGGTGTTGTTTTTAATAATACCATTTTAAGTTTTAGCTTACATAATTCCATATCTGTCTTTAGTGCAGAATTAACTGCCATTCTTATCGCACTTCAGCATATATTAATTTCCAACCACTGTCACATTTTTGTGTGTACACTGACAGCATGAGTGCTCTACTTTTTAACAGAACGCCGATACCCCACTGTGATAGAAATACTTATTCTTCTACGAAAATTGGAAAGAAAGGGTTTTGATATAATTTTTTCCTGGGTACCTGGACACGTGGGTATACTTGGTAATGAACAGGCTGATACCGCTGCACGATCCATGTCTGATCACATGCAACGGCCTGTCTGTTACCAGGATTTAAAAACTTTTACACAGAACTATATCCAACGTGTATGGCAAGATACTTGGGATCAACAGATCCTCAACAAACTGCATAGCCTTCATCCTTCCACTTCTCAATGGGCAGCACTACCAGTGCGAAGACATGATGTCCGCTTGACCCGACTTCGCATTGGTCATACGTTTTAGTTTTACTCTGTTGGGTGAAAATGTCCCAGAAGGCACGTCTATCATATTTTAATAGATTGTCCCGTTTTTGGGTTTCTACATTGTATTTTTCCCCACCAAAACCTTTTGCCTTTCTTTAAAAATTGGATTTTTATTTATTTGATTTGTATTTTCTTTTGTATTTTTAATATATTTTAGGCGCATAATAGGCATGTGTGCATATACTTTTATATATATTGTTTTCTTTTAACAAGTGTTTGGCGCAGCTTGGCCAAAATTGGCCCTTGCGCCATTAAACTTAACAATCATCATCATCAGAAATCACACAGACTCAAGGAAGTGCTGACACTGAGAGGGAAAGAGAAAATTTACAAGGCGAATAGCTACACACTTGAAGAAGCCCGTACAACGCCGGGTCATGCAACTAATTCACGTTAAAATTTTGCAATGCAATTTGCTTGTTAGTATTAGCGAAAAACTCCAGAGCAGGGGTATCAAAACTTTTATTATTAGTGATCCCTTTCAAAAAAGGATTTATTTTTCTGTCTCCTTATATTTTTCTGTAAAATGTAAAATACAATATAACAAATATTCCAAAAACAATTGCACGCAAAAAAAATTTTACAATAACAATTTAACTAAGAATATTAACAGAAATTTAGGGGAACATATTTTATTAAATTTCTTTTATTTTTATAATTTTACAAATATAGACAAGGTTTCAGATATATAGATTGTAATTGCAAAATAGTTCAGTTTCAATTAATATAGTAGAGTGTGCGTTCTACTCTGGTGTGCAAAACTTAAGCAACAGGTGGGTTTATTGCCATAACTTCCCGAAAAATAATCTGAGAGACAGGAAATTCAGAAATGTGGGAGAGTATTATGTATGTAAAAGATGACGAAAGCATCGGCGCTGGAGAAGGAATACAATGCATACGGTATGGAATCAAACAAAAACAAGCTTTATTGAACGCATAGTATCGTAACTCATGATGGTCTATCCAACAGGAAGACCACAAGCAGATGTTCCTTAATAGGGTATATGCACTCCCCTCACTGCAATGGTTGCTTCGCACCGTCTCCGCATACTCAGAACCAGCTGGTGCAACATTTCTTGCGGTAGGAGTGCCCACTCTTCAATCAGCCTCTGCTTGAGTTGTTGGGTGTTCTCCGGATGATGTAAGCGTGCTGCAATACGTCTCCCCAAAGCATCCCACACATGTTCGATGGGATTTAAATCTGGGGAGTACGCTGGCCAATCCATTCGAATGATATCTTCACTTTCCAGCAGCTCCTCAACAGCAAGAGTCCGATGTGGCCGTGCATTGTCATCCATAAAAATGAAGTTTTGGCAGTTGCACCTCGGAACAAGCGCACATGGGGAAGAAGTACCTCCTCACAATAGCGATCCCCGATTACAGACCATATCGAAAATGTGGAGCTCAGATCGCCCGTTCAGCTTAATGCTTCCCCAGACAAGAACTCCAGGACCAGCGTAATGGTGTCTTTCCTTGATGTTACTGGTATAAAACCGTGTCCCAAACTCTCTCCAAATCAAAACGCGTAGAGAATCGCTTCTGGTACTGAACCGACTCTCATCCGTAAAGAGGACACGACTCCTTTGATCAGTTGTCCAGTTTTTGTGCTCTCTGCACCACTGTAAACGGTGGCGTCGGTGGTCAACTTTCAACGAGAGGCAGCGTTCAGAACGGTGTGCGAATAGGACCCCTTTGTGAAGGCGTCTGGCCACAGTAAACCGCGACACTTGTCGCCCCCTTGCTGTAGAGAGTTGTTGAGAAATGACGCTTGTTGATTGCCGTTGGCCTCTTTTCGCCGGAAGGATGATATATCGGTCATCCCGCTGCAGTTGTCGTACTCGGGCGGCCACCACCAACCTTTCTAACTGCTGTACCTGTGGTTTAGAACGCTTTCTAAGCGCGCGAAACGACACTTTTGTTGATTCCGAGCTCTACAGCTACACTGGTGACGGTACGCCCCTCCTCCAGCTGTCCGATCATTCTTCCACGTGTGAAGTCGTCCAGGGGAATTCTTCTAGCCATATTTCACGAACTGACTCACTGGCACTTGCAGTGAATAAACACAACACTGAAAGGTATTGCTGAATGGGCAGAGAATCTTAAATTAACCATCAACGCAGACAAAACAAACTACTGAATCTTCTCTACCGATAGACGACACAGAAGCAGATTTAATGCTAAGATCAAAATACAGAACTCTCAAATAAAAAAAATCGACCTACCCACATATCTTGGAGTAACCTTAGATCCCGAACCTTAGATCATCCTACTCCTCTTAGATGGTAATAACTACAAACACAAAATTAACACAGGCATAATCGCCTCAAACTTCACAAGTGAACTCATGGCAATTTGAGAGGCCCTTATATTATACCAAGACCCACATGTTATTGATTCTACAGATGGATTAGTAATCTTCTCAGATTCTAAATCAGCTATAGAAGCCATAAGAAACGGAGAGACCAACATCTCCTGTGATATTATTACCCTTCTAGAATAGATGCAAAACAAAAGAAAATCCTGTATCCTGCAATGGATACCCGCACATGTCAACATTGAGGGTAATGAATGTGCAGATAGCCTCGTCAAAGAAGCTAGAGACATCGAACATAAGTGCACCACCATCACACTCGATGGTGCTAACGCAGTAGCCAAACATAGAATTATGAATCACACTTTTAAAAAAACCCCTAGTTACAGAATTTGACTGTCCCCGAATTATAACATCCACAATTGCCAGATGGAGAACTGAACACCTTAAGGGCATGAAGATTCCCCCAGACAAGACAAGATCATATGTTCAATGCAAACACTGCCCAGATCTTCAACTCACGCCCAATCACATTCTTGGAATGCCCAACCGTCGCAACAAAGTTACTAAAAATGGGAATGGTCCATCTGAGGTACTCTTTGCGGGAACTCTTGTACAGCCCTAATGCTCCTAGAATAGCAGAGGCAGTGATCAAGACTTTCGACGGAATTTAGTGATATCTACTGCATTTAGTCATGGAAAGAGAACAACAACAACATGTTGAATTGCGTCAGCGTCCTTCATCTTATTTTACTGTTGAGCAGCACGCGCCGACATCACGCGTTTTGCGTAAGCTCACGTCGATTCTGACGTTTCGTTCCTGATATTTCCATACGCGTGACGTTTCTACTGACTTACGTGTTCACTGTACTGATCTCCAGACCTCCTTTTTTGCAAGCAATCTCATGGTTATCTCTGCTTAATTTTTACATTGTTGCTTAAGTTTGGCACACCAGTGTATGTATTGATATAATTTTATTTTTTAGAACTTGGCCTGAAATTGCTTATCATTTTTATAATTATTGTAACAAATGACGCGAAAAAATACAAAATTTCTTTTATTAAATAATTTTTCAATTTTACTAAATTATATGTAAATTTATTATAATTTTTAAAAACAATTATGCTATGTTGCTCTTTTATGTGATTCTATCGCCATTTATCTGGTGTGGTGGTTAGTGCGCCTGACTTATGTGCACAGGGCCTGGGTTAGATTTCCAGAGAAGGCCTCGATATCTGTAAATTTATTGTGCTTTTGCGACATGATGGGAATCGAAATAACCATCCATCTTCTAATCCTCACGAGAGGTAGGTGGAACACAAGGGATGTTGGGAGTACGCATTTTCTTAAAGAGGCTCTTTGATGCTTTTACCTGTATTGATCTAGACAAAACATCGTTTGGAGAAATTTTAGAACTTATTGGCCCTCTACGAATCAAAAAGCCCTGACGGTCGGAATCTCATTTTGTGTAAATATCCGAGTATGCCTGGTAAATTAAAGAATGCTAATTGTATTAAATATTTTTTAAAAAAGAAAGCTTTACTGATATGTAAATATTAGATAATATATTAAGCACTAAATGAACTCTTAAAACCAAGAAACGAAAAAAAAACTCACAGTATTCTGAGAATCTCACCAGTTCCTAAACTGAAATTTTTTTTTCAATCCCATCGAATGTTTTGTGGAAAACTATATAATTTAATTGTTTTATTATAAATAGTGGTGCAAAAAGTAGGTACTTTTGATATCGGATAATTTCTGTTTATAGACAAAATTATAACATGTTACTGTTTAAATAACTTATCAATATGGTAAGAGATTCTTATAAAGTAAATTCACATGATATTAAACAAATTCTTTTTGCTTCTTTATTTTGCCCCACCATCCTTCATATTCAATTATAATCTAAACCAGCATGATATTGTGTTTTGATAGGAAAACACTCAAAAAGAACTTGGATTAAAAGGAAATACTTTTGATAATTTGAATAATGTTCAGTCTCTGTACCTGAAACTTTTTGTACTATCACTTAAGGTTTTCAGAATAAAATAGCCCTGATTGAACAGAAAACATGTAAAACTTAAATGTTATAAAATTAATTTAATAAAAAGTGAGCAAACTTTAATCCTTAAACTAGTTTGGAGATTGTTCTTCAAAAAGTATTACCATAATTTTTTTGCTAAGATATAAAAGAAAAATTAAATTTTGAATTAACGCCACATTTTCAGACAGCCATTTAAGAAGCAAAGAACAGTAAAAGTATGAAGGCGTTAAAAAATTGCTGCAAAACCCCCCAATAATAGCTAGTTCTGAATGGGCCCTGTATAAAAATTCTTTCGGGACCATTTTTTAAATAAGGGTGAGCGAGGGAGTGAAGTTTAATGCAGCATTGCTCAGCTACACGAGGGCTTTTGGCGACGGACCTCGTAATTTTGAACCATGGTCAAGGTGACACCTGGGCTGGCAGACCCTCTAATAGCTACCACACAACACCACAGGAGGACGTTTAAGCTCCCGACAGATTTAACGTGCATCGCCAGCCCTACAAGGCGGGTCTTCAGTGATACTGGGCACGAATTCATGACACGCCAGCCATGACCTTGACCTCTTGGCTACCACGGCGACTTTTAAATATAGGAGCCCTCCCTGTTAGTGGGAGTGTAGATACGCATGTTAGGACCACTGTAGCTAGGGGCCCCTTATAATTAATACCGCGGTAGCTACACCCCTGGCGGAAGCATAAACAAAAGGTAATATTTGTTTAGTTGTAAGGATCGAAAGTTTGTAATGAATCTCCATTGTATTCCCAATATTTTTATCTGTTAGTACGCATCGTAATTCACCTTTATGGAACTATTTGATACAATAATGTTATGTATAAAGCAATAATTGGTCGCTAAAAGTATTCTTTTTAAAGAAATTTATGTTTAAAGGAATGATTAACACAAACCCTATGCTAAGCAATTTTTACTGTGCTGATGATCTCGATTATACTTTAACAGCATGAATTTCTCATCGTTTTTCACTTTTTAGAATGCTCTGACTACGTACTATACTCGCGGCGTCACCATCCATTTCGTACACCAAACGGTAGTCACACGAAAACACTGCACAAAATGTGATAATTGAACTTGCAGCTGTGTTATATGTAAAAAATCCGTGATAGTTATCGTAGAGTTCTCACCTTGCAATTCCTTCATACTCTAAGAAGTTCGACTGTAATTGAATTTTTTAAAAATTTTTTTATACATACATCAGAGTTAGATTCAAGTAAATGCAATTTAATTATGAAATTGTTTTGAAATCACAATGAAATTTTTTATCATTCGAAAAAGGTATTTCATTGTCTCAGCAAATTCATAATTTTAAAATAAGACTCTAAATAGGGAATGCAAGACAAAACTGATAAATTTGTTTCAAATAAATTGCGTTTGCCACTAATAAAGAATAACTGTTGATAAACTTATAGTTATAAATACATTGAAACTTATTTATCACATTAAATTGAGTGGACTGAAATATTTTTTCTTGTTAAAAGAATTTCCTAATAAAACATATAGCAAAAAAAATCATATAATGACATTTTTTGTTACACAGATATGTGTATATTTCATCAAAATCAATAAAACGTTCCTATTGAAATTTAATTCAATATTTTTAAGGTGTTGCAAAATAAAAGTTTAATTGAGTGTTTGTAAAATAATCTGATATTTTTCTTTGCATTACCTTTTTAACATCAAATTGTACAATGTCTGACATCTATTTTGTTATTATTCATTTCCACATTGGAACGCATACGCATACTTTTCATGATGTCCCTGTCGCTGTCGCTGTTTGTCGCTGGGCATATGGCTCGCGAAGCGAACCTCCATCCCATATCTTAACTTGTGAATGGTGCCTGTGAAATTAAATTGTCCTTAATAAGAGAGACACCCTGGTTTTAGTTGATAGTAGAGAGATGTGGTTAAATTAAAATTCGATGTTAAAAAGTTCTTCCTGAAGTTGTAGAGGTTCCTTGTGTATTGATAAGTGAACTGGCACTTGGCTGGCTGCCCTGGAGTTAAATTAAAATATTAAGTTAAAAAGGGGAGGTAGCCTGTGTGGGTAAGCAGTATATGACAAATAGAAAAATTATAATGAGAAAAGTAAAAATTTTGATATTAAAGTAAATAAAATTTAGCAGTTCATTTGCCAAACGGCAACTCATTTCCGATGACTTGGGATTAGTAGCTGCATATTCATATCATTTCCGTCGTCGGAATCCACATCAATTATATTCAGAGCCAATCCTAGGGTATCGGCCGCCCGCTTGCGAAAACATTATGTGTCGCCTCTCTAGAGAATTTTTTATTTTTCGACTTATTACAAAACTTAAATTTTTATATTTTGACATTTTTACAATTAGTTTAATACTTATTGTTATCGATTGATAAATATTATAATAAGTAATTTTATATCAAATTCTTAATTATAATACACTGCTGTTTGTAAAAAATGCAACATCGGTGGAATGATCAAAATTAAATGGACTTTGCAGCAAATATCAATTATAGGATGTTACGGAAAAATAGTAGTTTCAGAGCCAACGCGCACGCGTGCCATTAGCAGTGCCCTCTGAACTGAAGCTGAAAGCGTATAAATAGAGAGGTGTAGCGAGACGTTGAAAATAGTTAAAGATTATTTGTTAGTGGCAAACGTTTCGTGAGAACTAAGTTTGCCTCACCGACGAAATAAGGAGAAATTCCAACAACTTACGGAGTTTGAACGGGGTAAGATTATCGGCCTTCCAGAATGAGAATATTGCTATCATACAGTATAGGAGCTTGTGTGCAGCGGAAGAGTTCCACAGTGATGCCAATTTGGAAGCAGTGGACCAACAAGTACCGAACACCTCGAAGGACTGGTAGTTTACAACGGAAGTTTACTTCAGTGTGCGAAGATCGACACCTGCTCTGCATGGCAAAGAAGGACCGTACAACTTCCTCCAAGCAGTTGGCAGCACGTTGGTCTACTGCTACAGGCGTCAGCTTCGTCAATTCGTCGAAGTCTGCTGCATCGTGGATTGGGTGACAAGGGTAAATTTATACAGGATCCCCCTCACGGTAAACCATCAACAACTGCGTCTGCAACGGGCTTATGAGCACAGTGCCTGGCAAGCTGATTGGCACCAAGTGGTCTTTTCAGAGGAATAACGCTTCACTTTGTGGGGTCCTGATGGCCCCATTGGTGTTAGACGCCGTGCAATGAACTCTGCCTTACAGAGTACGTTATCTAACGACATAGTGACTTAACACCCGGAGTTATGGTTTGGGCTGTGATTTTGTATCATGGACGCTCCAATTTGATACGAATTGAGGGTAATCTCTATATAAACAGGTACATTCCTGTAGTGCTTAAGGCCGAAGTCTTTCCTTTCTTTTAAGGCATCCCTGGAACTATCTTTCTGCAGGATAATGCACCCCCACATGTTGCAAAGCTTGTTTGAGACTTTTGTTCATCCCAACATATGTAACTTCTTCCATGGACGGCTTCACCGGATGTGTCGCCTATGGAGCACGTCTGGGATTTGATTGGTCGGCGTCTCGTTTGTAATCCACGATCAGCAGCTTCAAAAGACAAACTTATGCTGTGCATACAAAAATATGGAATTTTCTTCAACAATCAGACATTCAAAATCTGTTTGACTCCATGCCACTTCGTATAGCAGCACTTATTTCAACGTGTGGTGGCTACATCAAATACTCATTTCGGACACTTAATAATGTGTTTTTTCTTTTAAAATATTTCACCATTTATTTGTACTCATACAAGTCGTTTATGCAGTGGATTTTATTTCATTCTGATGATTCTTTCATGGTGTTGTATTTTTTACAAATCTTAGTAACTTATTATAATACTTATATATTGAGGTTTTAAAGTCATCTACTTGTATAAGAATAAAAAGTAAAATATTAATAAAAATGTAAATGAAATTTGAAGTGCAAAACTTTATTTTTTTGGTCTGCTAATGGGTTCTGATCACAAGAAAATACTTTAACAAATAATAAACAAGCAAGATATTACCTTTGAAATAAAAATAGACATTTTATAATTAGAAAAACAAAATAATAGTATTTATTCCGAAAACATAATCTAATTAAAAAGTACTAAAGCGTAAATCTCGTAAAACAAAATATATATAAATCAGTCTTTCTACATAAACGCTTAGTAATTAATTATAAAATAATGGTTCTGGCTTTCTGAGAAGTAAATTTTTGAATCATTTTGATTAAATTAATTTTTCCAGAGATTTCGGATTCAACAGGGAATGTGTCCAAATCTGAAAGCCTTTTTTTTATCGTATTTCTATAAACTCCAAGAAAAATTCTATAAAATATACCTTACCATCAGTAGTACTCCCACATCAAATTACAAACGTTATTTGTTCTTTGTGACTAATATCGGGAGTAGATATAATGAATAGATTTGGCTAAAATATCAAGAATTTCATTTTGCTGCCCTAAGTAGTGTGGAAAACGTGTTTTGTTATTTTTGCATTTACTGACATTATTATGGTGTGTTCTGAAATAACTAGATCGAATTTGATCAATATCTAAACTGCTTTATAAAAATTATCCTTATTTCAACTTTGAAATAGTTCCTCTGAAACACAAATTTCGATTGGCAAAAAATTGTACCTCAGCAATCATTCTTTCCAGGGTGGCACGCCATCGCTTTTTGTCTCGATTGTATATGTCGCAGGAAAATGAAAAAATTAGGATTTTCATAAAATCCCTAAAGGATAGGAACAGTTCACGGGAGATGTTAAAATAACGCCTCTTTAAAGTCATTTCCATGATGAAAGTAAGTGACTTCATTAAACCCTGAACTGTTTTAGTGAAATGATAAAATGAACTAGCCAGGATTTACATCGACATCCAGGGGAGGGGAAAGCCACCTGGGAGGTCGAGTCCTTGTACTTCCTGACCATACAGGTAGTATTATCAATCCCTTAAGTATCAACAACATATTTTAAAAAAATGGTACCATAGTATTAACACATAGGCATTGATATTTTAGTGTGTATGCCAGTGGTTCTCAAACTTTTAATATTCGCGATTCAATCTTTAATCATCGTTTTCATCGCGTCCCCCTCCACATCCATACAGTAACAATATTTTAAATTCAGTAATACTATATTTTGACACTAAAGCTACAATATACGACTTTAACCTCTTATGTGCCGCCAACATATATAAATGTCTTGCTCAGCCACAGCATTAATTTTCTGCACGTATATATTCGTCTTTCTGAAGTACGAACTTTTCTCTGCATTGCTATTCATACAACTATCCCGAAGGCTTTTGAATGCAACAATACGAAGACCTTGATAGTATCTGCCAAGGATTTACTTATTTCATAACATTTGCTTATTTATTGCTTCCCCCGAAAAAAAAACCCACATCAAATTACGTGCGTCTACGTGGTAAACGGTGGCATTTGGGAACGAAAGGATTCACTATTAATTGACAGTTAAGGAATTAATTATAAACCGTGCAAATTATCAGTATAAGTGTTAATACAAGCCCATGAGAACAAGTTACAAGTTATCACACCCTCAAGGGGAACGCGTCCCACAGGTTGAGAAACGTTGATGTAAGCAACGGAGAGGAGAGGTAATATACATAAAAAAATACCAGCCTAATTTTTTAATTATTTGTTAATTAGTTTAGAATAAATAATTTTTATTTCTTTGACTATTGTTGTATAAGTTACTGTTACATTTAATAATGCACCATATTTGTTAAATAAACACCTTTAAACTCTTAAAGATATTGTTTCATCATTTCACTGAAACAAGTCAAGGATTTGTTCAAATCTCTTACTTTTATCAGGGAAATGACCTTGAAGAGACGTCGTTTTAACATATCCCATCAATTGATCATCTCCCTAAGAGATATGATGAAACTCCTAATTCCATCCTTTTCTTGAGACATATATATATATCAGGGAAATGACGAATATTTATTTTGTTGTTCTGCGTCAATAGTACCATTTTTTCCCAGCTTTGACTTTAATTCGCAACAGGATTTTATACAATTTAAGTGTTACAGTATTTTTTCATGGTTATTATAATAATAAAAAATACATTTTATTTCTCTTTCCAATAAAATTCTATCTTTTAGATTACTCAAAAAATGTCATTTTGGGATATTTTCGATAATGTTTAATCATTAACACATACAATCTTATTTGGAAATATATATTTATGATAATTCTAGTAAAGGTATCTCTTTTCAGATCGCAAAAGAAAGAACACATTGAAATAACTAACCTATTTCTGACCTAATTCACAATCTTTGGATATTCCGAAAGGATTTTTAAGAAAAATCTTTTTGATACTTCAATCAGCAATAACACAATTACTTATAAGAATGTATCTATAATTGCAACATAATAATACTACACTTGATGTATAAATATAGACAGGAAAAAACACATGCGTTGTATTGACTTAGCATGATTATTCAAACTTGTGATTATTCAGAAAAAAAAATATAAATTTACATATTAAACAAGACAAATGAAACACAGAGCCTGTTTATCCATTGGGTTCTTGGGAAAGTGTTCCGGATAAGCTGGTCTTAGCTGGGTTTTCTGGTAATATATTTCAATCCACCAGTGCGAAGGGAGCCCGCAGATCTTCTGCACCCAGGGCCTGAAATGAGTTTAAGTCGGCACTAATAAAACGCACTTTTTCTTAATACTAGGAGCAGTAATAAAGAATGCGCATGTCTCGTTTTGGAAGTGGAAGCTGTCTTATGAAAAAAATTAGCATCAATTAATATTATTTCCATTCAATCCAAAGATAAAATTTTACAGACCATGTACTCTTTAGTATATAGATATGGATACGTATATATACAAAATAATTTCATTGCCATTGAAATAAGTTAGTGCTCTCTTAACTCAATTAAAATAGTTTTAATTATGTGAATTTATTTATTAAATAAGTGTATACACATATATTAACGAAAGAGATCTTTTTAAAACAAAATAAATTATTTTCATAGTCCATTTTTTTCATGAAAGTAAATACAATGAATTATTCCATAATACTTTATCCTAATAGATTAAGAATATAGTATTACCTTCCAATAAGGAAACTTGTGTTTTACATAATATGTCCTAGAGTCAGAAATTTAAACCCACCAGACCAGACATTTTGTGTTTTGTCCTTTAATGCTAAACAAATTAGTTTAATTTGAAATTCAAACGGTATTAATCTTTAAATAAATGTTATACAAATGAATACCTTAGTCACAGTTTTTTTAAATCTGAAGTTCATGAAAATGAAAATTCTTAATAAAAAAGGTTTAATCAATGTAGGTTTGATTAAGCAATAAAATCTTGTACTTACAGCAGTGTTTTCAAATAACCCTGCGAGGGGGTGCGAGCATATTGAAAATAAAAGGTTTAAAAAAATAATTTTTTGGAATGAAGTAAAACAAAATGCTTTCTGACATAGTAAAAAATACACATTTACACTGATATAATTTATTTTTATTATCTGGGGATCATCAAAAATAAAATATTCCACTTCAAACGCTGATTAGCCATCTTTGATCCTACAACCAAATTTTAAAAAAAATATTTTGTTTGCTTTGCGGTCAACATGAGAACGATGAGAGAATTTTCATGTTTCTTTTAACGATATCAAACGATGAGAGATTTTTTTATTACGTTTCTTTTAACCTAAAATATTACTTTAGCTGACCTTCGAACTTACTGGATGGTTATCTCCGTCTTATTTTTTAGGGAAGTTGTAAATATATGTAATATATTTCTGTTTCATCTTTTTTCCATGTGAAAGAGTTTTATGATACATGGATAAGCATGAATATTCTGAAACATATTATGCATAATGAAAAACGTTTTACACTATTATTTTTTAGAACATGCTACACTTTCCCCCTGAACAATTTTGTAATTTTGATTGCTGTGTTGTACGACTTATTATGGTTTATAAATGTAAATAAGCAGAATATTTTTAAAAAAATGGGCATCTGTGATCCCTATTAAAGGAAGTTGAAACTGGTCAAGCAATTGAAGAACCTACTGAAATAATGCATATTAATCAAGATAGCGAAGGTAAATATCAGAAAAGCGTGAGACATGAAACGTGTGAGTTCATTTGAGTTTATCTGGAAAATAACGTTCCTGCGTTGTTAGCGAAAAGTGCCTGTGATTTATGTGCTTTATTAAGGGCATTATTTATTTGGAATATTTTCTTTAGTTTTATTGGATTTTTTCTCAAATATTCTAAGAAAAATTGAAAAGTCCTTGAAAGTAGGTAAGTATATTTTCTCTTAATTAAATTATTCACTGGAATTGTGATTTTTATAGTGTATAGTAAAAATAACTATAAAAATAAATTATAGTTTTTTAAAAACATGCTTTTATAGTGAATCGAACTAAAAAAAAAAAAAAAAAAAAAAAAATATTACTTAAAAGTAAGATATACAAAATTTAATACTTATCTTGTTAATTTGTACTGTTTATAATTATGATCGTATTGTAGCTTTAGCGTCAAAGTGCATTATTATTGCATTCAGTACATTATTAATGTATAAGGGGGGCGCGATAGAAATTGTGATTCAAAAGGGGGGTGCCAATAGTGAAAGTTTGAGAACCACTGACATACAGAAATTCAATGAAAATATGCCGCTGTACTGATCTTTTTGAAAGCCTATGTATTGTGTCCACCTCTATAAGCCGGCATTTGTATTCGTTATAAAACCCAACGGTTTCTTATGCCCCAACCAGTTGCAATAGCTTTAGTAAATATTTTGTTTTGTCTCTAAATGGAAGTGTAGAACACACAATGTTGCAGTTTTTTATTCCTCTGTTTCTTTCTTTTGTTAAATTGTATTGATTTATTATGAAAGCGCTATATTTAATTCATTAAAAGAGAAACACAAACTTATCCTTAAAATCTTAAAATTTTACAAAAAAGAAATAAGAAACTTTCTTCAGTGTTACTGTAATAAAATTCCCCTTTATAAGAGATAAATACATAAGGTCCATTGTCAAAGATACCGGTAGCAACATTAATTGTGCCTTATTAGGAGATGTACCTTACAGGAGGTACTTTTGAATTTGTAAATTATTTTAAGTCTTAAGAGAAATACAAACTTATTTGAAATTAAAAAAATAAATATCTGTTGCTATTTCAAACGAGATAAATATAATAAATTGTGCCAATTTTTTTGAAAACGAGTCTGTTGATGGTAGAGATAACAAGCGTTTATATTTTAAACTTCAAATAACAACCTTCAAGGTAAAAAGGAAGCAACATCTGAGGCTAGCTTTCTTCCAAAAATTATTATTGTCTTTGTCTCCTTCAAGTTAATTGATACCGGACTTCCTATGGGCGAAAGGAATGTCCCTTGTGGCCCACTCGGTATGGGAAGAGAGTTACAGAAGAAAACAAGATAAACGTATCAAATTTTATAGTTTAATACACACACCAGCCTCGAACCCCTCAAGATTCAACATATGCGAAATCTGACTTTAAACATACTCAGTACAAAAGAAGAAAATAAGATACATGAAATGAAATACCAGATTCACATTGCGAGTTACAAATACACTCAGGAACATTGAAAATAGCGACCCAAGAAGCAAGCTAAGTACAATCACGAAACTTTGCAAATAAGTACAGCGTAATGTGATATGCAAATGATCCAAGTTTTGTGCCAATACGCATGTTCATTCACGCCGAGGTGGCGCTACAGTCAGGAAGAGGGTGCTATATAAGCCAGCGCAAATTCGAAGTATCATAAACGTGACGATTACCCGCCGATTGTAGGAAGCCTTTGGTAATCAAAGCATGCCAGGTAAACGTGCTAAAAGACATTTCTCACAGCTAAGCGAGCTTGAAAGAGGCCTGATCATCGCGATGAAAACTGCAGGCTGGTCGACTTGCCGAGTTCCTGGCCAGGTGGATCGTTCAGAATGTGTCGTTAGAAGCTGTTGGCAGCAGTGGACACGAGAAGGTACCCAAGCGCGGAAAATTGGGTCTGGAGCGACCAGGAAAACCACGAGGAGAGAGGATCGAAGGATCGTGAGGCAAGCACTTGTGGACCCCACAGTGACTCGTTCAACGATACGAGCAGACATAGGCGTAGCAATTGTTCCACAAGCAATTTCCAGACACCTTGCAGAAGCAAATCTTAAATCCAAGCGCCCTTACCGTGCACTCCCTTTAACACCGGAACATCGGCAACTACGTCTACAGTGGTGCCAAGCCAGATCAATGTGGAATGTCACAGATTGGCAAAAGGTTGTGTTTAGTGATGAATCCCGGTTTGTTTTGGGGGCAGATGATAACCGTGTACGGGTGTGGAGGCGCCCTGGTGAGCGGAACAATTCCCCCCACACTGTTCTACGTCACACAGCTCGCACAGCTGGTGTAATGGTCTGGGGGGCCATAGCCTATGATAGCCGGTCCACTTTAATTGTGATGCGTGGAACCTTAACGGGCCAACGTTACGTTGATGATATTCTTCGACCCCATGTAGGACATTTGCTAAATGATTAGATGATTTAGAGTTGGCTGTTCAAGATTTGTGGGCCCATCTGCCTCAGGACAACATAAGGTGTCTAATCAACTCAATGCCGGACCGTGTGGCGGCATGTATTGCAGCTGGAGGTGGTATAACGCGCTATTGAAGTTAGTATTTGTGTCGTTGCACACCCTGTATTCGTTTTATTGTCTTGTTTTTGAGATCAAGTGAATCTCTCATGTGTGTCATTATGTGTATTAAATTTCATTTCAATCCGATGCTTTCTTCTTGGGTCGCTATTTTCAATGTTCTTGAGTGTATTTTACTTGTTCTGATAAAGTGAGGAAATTTAACTCTTTATATATATATTACTGATGTTTTAATAACAGGAGATATTGTCGTCTCTAGCATCATAATTATTACTAGATCTTTTTTACAAAAAAAGAGTCCTTATGTTCTGAAGCTCTTTTCTGTACTTAAACACTCTACTAATTCTGGAAAATAATCAAATGATTTATTTTTTTCGAATTCTTCTTTGGAAATAATGCTTTCTTGGATTGACAGTTGTAAATTTTCAAGTCTTTGCTGTCTCTGCTTGGGTCATTCTCGATCGGGATTTGTAAAGTTTTACATATATTTTATTAAATTTTCGGAAAATTGGCACAGCAAAATTTTGTGAACAGAAACGCTTTAAGGGCACATACATTTACTTCTCGGTTTTCTTGTCATAAGCTTCTGTGTTTCTTCGTATTTCATCTTCAGTAAAGTATAATTCACAAACCTGAAATTAAAAAATATATATAGTGATATACATCGACAGAAAAGATTTGTCAAAATTAACAATAATTGCTCTTATAATTTGAATTTTTTATAAATATTAATGGGACTTTATATGAAATACTGAAATAATTTTGTTACAACAACTAGAAAATTTTGACAAAGCCTTTATACAAAATTCGAACAAAACTGTGGGGTTTTTTTTTGTTTAATTAAACTTTTGTTTATTTTCCCAGCATATGGTAGCCATCAAAGCAAATTTGATACGATGAAATCCTTCTTGTCCGAAAAACACGCAGTATACATTAATGCAATCAATTCTGGAAAGGAAACTGTCAGTATTGTCGTTAAAGAATCGGAAGTCGGTACTTAATACCTCTAAATATGATGTCTTCTCCAACACTTGCTGTCGTAGCAATTCAAACTTCAGGCACCATATGTGAGGTTAACGCCGATTGGTGTTTATCTGTTTGTGGCTTACTTTTAGCCTGTGTTTTTTTCTTACTTTTAAAGTCTCATTTTGATAGTTCAGAAATCAACTAGCTTATTTTTGTGAATGTGTAATGCATTTTGTTTTTCACATCATACTAAAATACAAAATAATCAATAAATGGTTGCTTAGATCCCTAGTTACATCAACTTTAAGCTCGACATCATAAAGGGCTTTCTTTTGCTTATACACTATTAATACTAAAGTTACTTTTCTTGAATCTGTAAAAAGAGTTTTTGGTAAACAAAGCAAAAATGTTTGTTTACAGTAGCAAAAACACTGGACAGTTCTTGTCTCATTAACAATGCGTGTTTTAGCTCATTTTTAAAAACACATAAGTTTTACTACAGCTACATAATATTTATTTGATAAACAAAACACTTTTTCCATTATAGATAAAAAAAATGAAGTACGAATGTTTATGTAAGAAACTCAAATGAAGAAAATCAAGTGAGTATATTTTCAATATCGAACAATTTTTATTCATTTTCTTCAAAGGGTGTCCTCTTTTGAATATATAAACCTTTAGACTGCTGTTGTACTTGTAATTGCAATTACAATTCGGAGTAACACACATGTAGACATAATTTTCCTTTATTTATCAGATTTTATTATATTCTTACTCAGAACCGTCAGAAAAATGTGGAAAGCAGCAAACAACTCAGGTATATGCACCACAATGGCGCATGCGAGTACTGGTCTTTCAAGAATTCTAACAGCCTTTTCCTATTCCAACTATGTGTGGCGTCACAAGCCTCTCTTATTTCAGTACACAGGGCTTGTATCTATGATGTGTTGACAACTCATTCACGCACATCATCAACGATGTACTTTTATAAGGATAATGGCTTACCTAAAGACAACGTAAAGCAAATAGGGACAGGAAAATCCTATTCTTAAAAGTAAACGAAATCACCAGGAGGCGCTGACATCATGAGGAAAGGGAAAATTTCCCTGAGAACTTAAAGGGAAAAATTTTGAAAATTGTTTTCAAGTTTAGTATAGTGAGTGTGTCCGTGTTATATTGTTTTTTGAAAAGCAAATTTTCTAGCAAAATTCTAGCTGTAAGTAATTTGTTTCATTTTTAACGATTATTATTGAACATCAACATTGTTTCAAAAACTAATTCCATCTTGGTTTTTACAAAGTATGAATGAATAATTTAAATAAAAAAAATCCCGTGTTTTTTCTTATTTGTTTTGGAAGAATTCAAATTGATTTATTTATTTCTGCAAATCGTAGGCAATTTTAAAATGTATTTAATTCAATAGGTACTAATTGAATTTAGTGTCAAAAATGTAGTAATCTGCTATCAAGGATATATAATCCATAGCAATAATAATTTTGTACTTCAGGTTAGCAGTGTGTGCGATTTTTATTATTTAAAAAGCAAATTTTTTCTTTGGTTAGCGGTAAATAATTTGTTTTTCATTATTTAACGATTATTATTTCACATCAAAGTTATTTAAAAATTTAATTCCGTATTGCTTTTTGCAGAATAGTGAATCATTTTTTAAAAAATAAGAACCACGTATTTTGTAGGAGGCTCAGATAGATTTCAGATGAATTCAGATAGATTTCTTTTTTACTAATCGAAAATGCAATTTAAAATATGTTTCATTTAATAGGAACTAATAGATTTCAGTGTCAAACATGTAGTAATGTATCATCAATGGAATGCAAGGCAATTTAAAATATACTTAAATCAATAGGAACTAATTTATTTTAGTGTCAAACACGCAGTAATATGTAATCGGAAAAATTTCATCCTTAGTAATAATAATTTTATTTTACTTTTTTTTTCTCAGTATTAAAGGATAGTTGAAGGAAGTCTTTGTCGGTATCGAAAATAAAAACTTATTTTTATTACATAAATTTGTGAGTTTTTATTATCAATTATTCTTTTTTTATCAATTTATTTTATTTTTTTAAATATATATATTGCTTGTAAAATTTAACTATAGACAGCTTTAGATCTGATGAATGTGATAAGATCTCCTCTACTACTTCGAACTTATATCGACACGAGAAATTGATTCATAATAAGGTAAGTAAGATTAAACAGGTAAAATTTAATATTTGCAGGGCAGAACTTACTTCTAAAAAAGCCTTGTAAGATCACGTTGGTTTGGTATATAATATCGCAATAGAAAAGGATGTTCATACGTTTAACACTTTTGAAAATTTCAAGTTATGGAAAGAAAGGATTGATAAGATAACTGGTTTCTTATACGTGAAGAATAGTAGAAGAAAATCTGACAAAACGGCTAGAAAAATAATCTACTTTTACTGTCATCGCAATGGTTATTATATTATTCAATGGTGATAAGAGAAATATGAAAATATCTGGTAGCAACAAGATTAATGGAAATTACCCTTCAAAGATGAAAGTGTGTGTAGACATTGAAAGCAAAGTGACTGTGGAATTCACAAAAATCCATGTAGGGCATGGGATAGATTTGGGATGGATGAAAATAACTAGAGAAGAAAAAGAAGATATAGCGAGAAAACTAGAAAATAAAATCTCAGTCGAAGTTTCTTGGATGAGATTAGAAATACGGTAAATGAGAAACTGGAAATAATTAATTTAATAACACTAAGATATGAAGAATATAAAAGAAGAATACAATATAAAATCTAATGGTATTTTCGATACAAACGATGTGGTGAGTGTAAACAAGTGGGTTGAAGGCCTTAAAAACAGAGAAGATACTCCTGTAGTTCATTTTAAGCATTCGACAAGATTCTACTATGTTAACACTGGCATTTGCAGCTATAACCGAACATACTTGTATTTCTCCAAGAGTTTTGATGATAGATGGCATAAAATCTTTTTTTTAATGCATGGAAGACAGTTTTTTACATTCCTGAGAAAAGATTATAGTGCACATGGCATGTAACTAGAAGTTGGCTACGTAATGTTTACATGTTAATAATTAAAAGGAAATCCAAATTGAAGCTTACAAGATAGCTGAAGTCTTTTTGTAGAAACAGATGAAGCAGTCTTCAATATAAAGTTAAAAGAAGCACTGAAGATGTTTGATGAGAAGGATGATATGAAAGAATCAGTAGTGTAATGGACACCCCCGCACTGCGGGGGACCCCAAAGCTTGACTGACGCTAAGTACATTTTTAGGCTTCGGTCCCAAAACCTGAGTTTGCAGAGGGCTTTAATATTCTACATTACACCACTGGAATGAATTTAAAACATATTTTGAACCAACATAGAGTAAGCGAAGTGAAGTATGGGTATATTGGAAGTACGCATAGGAAGATAAAGCACGTGTATCTCCAAGGGAAAAAAGTCAAGTGACTTGAAAAAGCTTTACTTAGTCAAATGAAATTTTTAAGAGATAGTGTGTTTGATTGACTTATTTCTTTGGAGAAAGGTAGTATATATCATCAAAAATAGCTCAGATGAGGAAAAAGGTTAAAGTTTACCAAAGTTTAACCAGCTTATGTATTCAAAATAAAGAAGAATGGTCTATTAGCTACACAAAAGGTAAAGATGTATATATTGTTAAAAGAAATGTTTTAAATAATGCATTTTGATGTTTAGGGAATGCAACCACTGTTTGCATAATTTTACATGTACATGTATGTATAATACAGTTCAATGGAATATGTGCAAACATATCCATTTAATTTGCAACTAAAATTTGAATGAAATCAACAGTAATATTCAAAAGGAAAGATTATTCTTAGGCTCACGTATAACAAATGAAGGAATGATTATTTGTGAAGAGGAAAGTTTTGGAAAAAGAAGCACATGTGGATAATTTGAGGGCCACATCTACACGAACAGAGATTTCCAAGGAAGAATTCTAGAAAGAATGCATGCAATTTATAAATAAAGCACCCCCAGAACAATGTAGCATTTTAACATTTTTAAGAAATACTGTCAATTCATCCCATTTACTCCCCGAAGCTACTCAAGAAATTGTATCGAAAAACATGAGTATGGAACCGCCAAATAAAAAGATAAAGACATAGAGATATGTTTCAACCAAAAAAAAATAAAAATTTCTCAGAAAACTTCAACTACATTGGAAAAGCCTACACAAGAAGAATATCAAAGTGTATCAACAAGTCAGTATAAAAAGTGAAATTTTGATTTTACCATTATTAAGTTTTGAATAAAATAACTGTAAACTGTAAAAAAGCAATTAAGCTAATATTTATTTTAAATAATTTTAGAATTTTCAGGTATATATACATGTGTGCAATATATGTTATTTTTTTATTGTAGGTGTTTTTAGATCATAGTGTAATAATATGGAGCAATGATCATTAACTAGAAGGAATTTAAAAATGCCTAAGGATATATATATATTTACGCGTATATGCAATACCTGTAGGTTCCTTTTTATTATAGGCACTCTCTCTTTTAGGTGATTACAATACAAATTTCCTAGATCATAAGAAGCCTTTAAAAACAGAACTTCATTATATTTTATCCCAAGTTGATTTTGATCCCAATCCTTAAGATACCTATTTGTAGAGGTTCAACTGTATTGACTTCTCTGACATTCTTGACATTGTAGAGAAGCTTAAGTATCATTTGAAATTTCATATAGTATAACTAAAAGTAGTCTTAAACTAAATTATTCATTATAACATTTAAATTTATGAAAAATAATTTCAATACACATTCTGTAATTTAATGTATAGCTCTTTATTTCTAAAAAGAAAAGTTTTTTGTGTAGAACTTGGATTCATTTATAATTTTTCATATGATTCTGACAAAAAAAAAGAGCTTTAAATATAAACTTTCTATAGCTATTCTAAATTCTTTTATTGTCTCAAACTTCATGATCCTTATCAAATAAGTCAGTTTACCATCCTTCTGAATTATGTAGATATGTCAAATTATATGAGGCTTTCCACAAAATGTAGATATAGCTCTATAATGACATTATGAGTAGGGTATCTCTCAAAAAGTTTAAGTAATGTTGGTTAACACTTCTGAATCCCATAAAGCAAGAACAGAGATAGTGAAAAGAATGCATGTAAATGAAAATAATTATTCTGTTTAAAACTCTAGTTACCAAAAGCTTCAAAACTAGTTTATACACAAAATGTTTTTATTAAACAATGATTGTTTGATTGTGTTGTTACTTTTTACTCTTTTAAATAATATTTGACATATAATGATTTTAAAGAAAACTTTTAAGTACCTTATTGAAAGAAGACATATTATTTCAGATGCAAAAAAATTACTGTTGCGCTGTTATAATATTTGATTGGTGACAATCCCTTATAACTTCCAATTTTTAGAGTATTAAAAATGAAATCAAAACCTCAATCTTAATATGTTTTTTCTTTTTTATAAGGAGAACATTATTAAATCTTCCGTAGTAATTTATTTTTATATTGATCTTGCATTCATCTATTCATTTCGATCTTTATAAAGGGTCTTTAATTATCTTTTGTGTTAATGCCAATCGAATTATTTTGAATGATACATTATACTAAACGTATTTAAAAGAACAAAAATTTAATGCTGACATCCTGACACTTGACATTTCTTCTCTGCTTCTATCCTTTCAATTTTATGAGAACTTTTTTATATTTATAGTTCACCGCTATATTAACTGGGCCACAAAAATGTTTATTGCGGGCCGCAAATTTGACACCCCTGAATTTCAAGATAAGTGGCACAATTTGTAAAAGGTACATTTAAAAAACTAGTGTTAAAAGCTGGAAACTAATGTTATCTTGTACAACTTAATATTAAATACAGAAAATTGTAAGGTTAGTAATTTTATATTAACGTAAAATTTTTTTTTTACGTTAGATATTAATTTGAATGTAAGAATGAAGATATTTATTGTTATATGCTACTTTGTTGGAAATTTCAAACCAAACCAAAATTTAGATTACATACACTCCTCTGACTTATTTTTTCAGGGTACTCTTTTAATTCATTTTTATTTGTTTTTTATACTAAGAATTTTTTTGATTCAGATACTAACTGATATTTTTATAAGGCTAAATATACTTAAAATTTTTGTCTTTTATGGAATATTTGTTAGTAACTTTCCAATGTACATCATTGTATTTATGTAATTGTGTTTTTTAATTACTATTCATATTACTTGTACTAATATTGTGGATGAGAAGTTGTTAATTATATAGTGTTGAAATTTTGTCTGAAATGTGAAAATTATTTTTTTTGTACATAGACTTTTTCATTTGACTGAATTACATTACACAAATAATTGTGGCTAATACATTGGGATAAACTTTTATTACATTTTTATGAATTATTCATGAATATTTTTAGGTTATCATAACTTTAAAATTGAATACAAAATTGAAAGTGAGCTAAATTAAGAAATAAAAATACAGATTATATTTTAACCTTGATTGAAAGACATAATACGTTAAAATCACTACAGAAATAATACAAATTATTGATTACAAATCATTTAGTGATATTTTTAACTCTATATCAAAGTTAATATGGTATTTTTCAGGTAATGAAATCAAGTTGCCAAATTTCCCAATCAAGCATTGATATTTTGATTTCTTTTAAAATCCTCATTTTTGTGTTAAACCATTTGCACAAATTATTCATATAAACCAATTTTTTTCCATTCTTTTTTTAAAAATACTTGTAATTATAAGCCAGGTATTAGTACATACTATTTACATTAAATTTTCATCAGGCAGAAATACTTTAAATTAGCACTGAATGAAATTGAGAAAAGTATAAGGGATTTTTAGCTTTAAAATAGTTAGTTTAGATAAGAATCTCTGCTACTTTCCATTTCACTTTGTTAAGAAACAAGTCGTAGTAATTTAATATCCTTAATTTATTCATTTGAAGACAAGTAATTTATCTCATGAAATTTCAAAAATACTTTTACAAGAACTGAATAATAATTTCGTGCTAAACAATTTTTTTAAATAAAAATAATGTTTTATAAGTACAATCCAAGAAAACAATTTATAACTTCCAACTTACTGAAAAAAAAAGATTTTCTCTAATATAATTTTATGTAAATTCCTATAAATACGTCATTAGTATCTTATACAATTTACTTTCCTAGAGAAATGTTCTTTTTTTTTTTACATTTTCAATAAATAATTTAGACTACTATTGAAGAAAATAAGAAATCGACTGCAAATTACATCTTAAAACTAGATAGCTCGTTCAGACTGTGCACTCGGTCACTAATCTACAAATGACAAAAAATGGCAGAAAAATTTAAAAATGTTTGGTTCTGGGAACTAATCAGCTCTAAGACTGGAAAGTTTTGAAAAACAGGGAATGATCGAGAGTCAAAGCGTCAAAATCATTAGTTCCACATGATAAAGAGTACAGCAGACGCAAGCTGAAAATTCCCTTCATTTGGTTGAGAAAATACTTCCTCTAAGTAAATATATTGAATTACCTATTACTCGCTTGATGTGATAATTAACTAAATTTACTCACTGATTTGGTAGAATTAAAATCCATTCAACACGTTACTCAAATTATTGCTGCAAATGCTCATAATATTCCTAAGGTTTTTAGTTCTGTGTCTATAAAAAACATGAAAATATACTTTCTAATTTTCCTCATCTACTAAAGAATCGTCTTAAAGCTGCAATGAAGACTTCACCAGGAGAACTATGACTACTGTTTAGCAAAAAATGCTTTTGTCACCATACACACGAATTTTCACTCCGTATGATTTGTTACCCCACAACCATGCACGATTAATGGCTGCCTTCTCTTTGTATAGTTTATTTAATCCAGGAATGTCCACGAAAATCTATTCCTTCTTTCTTAAAAGGAAATCTCTGACAAATTTTTTCTCTCGCGGTTGATCCATAATTTGTTTCCGTAAAACAAATTGTATAGTAATTAACTAATTTTCGGCACAGGTTACAGCCCTTTAATAGCCAGAATCTTGGTCTAACAATAGACAGTGGAGTTTATGGACCAACATGCACAAGTTTCTCTTTTAAAACATTTCAGAAATTAAATTTGTCAAGCCGTGATGAATAGTACGAATTATCTGGTATATTTTGCTAAAATTCAAATTAATGTTTGTCAATCTCCTCCGACTTGTAGTACCTTTTAAGAGTGTAAAAAAGTGAAAGGAGATATTTTTAATCTTACTTTGAGAGTAAGTTATACCCTTACTGAATAAATCCCTCACTTCTGAGTAGAATTCCATTTGCTTTGTCAGTTTCACAAAAATACTTTCAGTTCATTGGATTTAGGGTATTCTTAAAAGTCGAATTTGTTTGTTGGATGAAATTTTGCAATTTTCGATGAATCTGTAAATATATAGCTGAGAACACATATATTTTTTTGAAACTTGTTACACACAAAAAGGTTCAAGAAGTTATTGTTCAAAATCACAGTTAAAGTTTTGCTATCGGACGGTTTTAGTTCCTTCAAATAAGCATTGCCAATCGTCGCAAAGAGAGTACCACACTTTGAAATTTCAATATTTCTTCATTTTGACAACACATTTACTATTTCTTTTTGTCATCACTTTTCAATATTTCTTCATGACGGAAACTCGGTCCATTCCACCACTTTG
>BMAU01004598.1:0-63069 GCA_019973935.1 Trichonephila clavipes
TTTAACTAGTGACAACTTTTCTTTGAAATATTCTTTTGAAATTATTATCTTACATTACAATCCATATCTCCTAAAAAATCTAAAAATGTGTAAGAAATTCAGGATATCTCAATATTCCCCATCGCAGAACTTAACACAAAAATTTGTTTATCTCTTAAAACTGGCCCTCACTCAGAAAAATTCAAACGAAAACTTTCTAGCATACATGAAGAAAAAGAGTAACCCTCCCAAAATCTGTTGACAAAACTGTTATACTGTTGTTTGATGAAACTCATTTAAAACCATATTTAGATTTTAAAGGCGATAATAATCTTAGGATGGCATATAACAGTGAACAAGCTGCTACTTCAACATATGTTTTCATGATTCAAAATCTTTAAAGAAGTAGTTCATATAATGCAGGTGAAAAAAATCAATGGAGAAAACTGTTTGCGGTTGTTAAAAACACTATTGTAGAACTTGATGGTATAGGATTCAAAGTTATACGTGAAATTCTAGAAATCAAAGCAATGTCCAACTTTTCGGTTTCTCCGGAAATTGACTATTCTATATCCCCATCATACTGATCCTTCCAATAAGTTATTTTTTTGTTATGGATTCAGTAAACATTTCCAAATGCATAACAACAATCGCGTGCATCAATTGGGTCAATCCAAACAAGGCAGGTCGATGTTCATATTTTCCACAGATTTTAAGACCATAATAAGTTTTTTTTTTATTGTAAACAAATTTCTCTACGTTTAAACGATTATATGATTTAGAATGTAATAATTTAGTAAAGTTTACGTATGGTTTAAATTTGATGCATTTCTATCCAACAAATCTTAAAAAATAAAAAATGTAAAACTTGTGCTTAAGATGTTTAATAACTTGGTTATTTGGGGGCTCTTAACTATTAGGAGAGCAATATAAACTAATTAGTAATGAAACAATATCGTAATTATTATTTTTTTTTAAATTTGTACATGGTGGAAAATTGCTAATGTTAAAACACCTTTTAAAGGGACAGCATTTGCTTGATCCTTTTCATCCCCAATTACTTTACTTACTAATAGCAACGCACCGGAATCTTACTAAAAACTTTTCCGTGGTTAAACTCGTGGTGAAAAAAGATTGTACTACTGGAGCCCTGACTAAAGAAATACATCTTACTTTTATTCATACCACATACGCCTTACTTAAAAGGTCAAAATGACTTTATTTAATACTTTCTTTCCTGGAAAAATTCAAACAAATGCATTAGAAAGTCGTTTGGGGAAATATAGGACACTCAGTTTCTCAGTATTTAGTATCAACTCGACAGCTTTATGAAGTAGAAGCTAAACTGAATGGTAGAATGATTATTGGGGTATATGTGTGATCTCAGATGAGGTCTTAATCCCTGTCATAAAGTTTGAGCATTAGAGAATGATTTGCCATGATTGAGAGGTGGTTGAAAAAGTTTAATAGTAATTAGTTTAAAATAAAGAATTATATAATTGAGAAATTAAAATCAATAGTTAAAAATAAAGAAACAATTAAGAAATGAGATTGCGACCTTTAATTAAAAGTAAATTGCCTGAGCTAAAATTGTCTGTGTTGATGGAAGCTGCCGCCAAAACCCGAGGCTAGCGAACTCCAACTTATCTTGCATGTCGGGTCAACTTGCTTGGCAGCCGGGAGAATTAAACACTAGCTAAACTAAGAATGCAAAATTTTTACCTCTAACTTGGGTCTCAAACATTTATGGGCAACAAGTGAAAAGACATTAGCTTGGGATATTCGTGCAATGAAAATCATTTAGAGTCATCTGTATCGCATTATTATATTATATATCTCATAATTATATCGTGATGCTCAGCCATATCTACCTGTTTTAATATATTTGTCTGGTGTTTGTACAAGAGCAACTTTTAAAAATTAATATTTCTCACTTTTGTGTTCCAAATCACTTGTTCTTAGTAAAACTTTTGAACTAAATTATAAGGTTTAACATGTAACTTTAGACACAGAGGAAGTTTATTGTTTCCTTTTCCCAGATGGTTGTCACCGCAGTATTCAATAATTACTTAATCGTTCAAACTTATTTCTAAAATTATAAAAATATTTTTCTTAAGATAAGTCAGTAGGGTATAATAACCTTTTTTAAAATCGATGTTGAGTTTTTGATATTTCTAAAATCTCCAAATCGGGAGCTTTCCATAACATACAAGGTATTATATGAATTAGAAGTACTTTAAAAATGATTTTTTAAAAATAATCAGCTTATGAACCACACCCATTTGACAGACAGAAATGTAAACATTGTCTTTTAAATTTGGGGCAAAGTTGAAAACCTCAATTTATTTTTATTAATACGCATTAGATACTATATAGTAACCGCAAATTTAACTGTGTTAGATATGCAAAAAATTTTGTAGCCAAATTTGGAAGCGTGGTTTTAATTTGAATATTATGTTTAATATTTAGTGATTTTACCTACATTTATGTGTGTTCTTCACTTTAAATTTAGTTTTAATTAGTTATTATTACTAATTATTTAAATTTTTAAGGTTTAGAAAAGATTTAAAAATGTTTTTAAAATACTTGAAGTTACGATAATGTGATGATTTCAGAAAAAATTTGGATTGAATTTAATACAAAGTTAAGATTTTTTTATAAAAATTTCTGTTTTCTAGAATTTATATTTTTAAAATTGTGTAAATTTACTGTATGCATGTTTAAAATTTATATTTTTAAAATTGTGTAAATTTACTGTATGCATGTTTAAAATTTATATTTTTAAAATTGTGTAAATTTACTGTGTGTATGTTTCTTAAATGCAATTGTGTATACTGAAGTGACATTTTTGAAATATTTTTAAATCGTATAAATATAAAGCAGTTATCATAACAAAAACTGACAATTATAAAAAAATTCATAATAACAATTGTTCGGTGAACTAAAAGTTTGTCTTTGAAAAAATTAATTATTATATTTAAAAAAAATTCACTTCGGTATAAATATAATGTCTAATTAATATAAATAAAAATTTGAGTCTTTATGTTTAATAGTTTCTGAGAAAATGGTATTAGATGATACATTAAATGTGATAATTGTTGTCTTTGCGAGAAGTTTGTTACATACATAAAAATACATAAATTTCATGTTTAAGAACATAGAAACAGTTTTATTTTGTCTGCTTTAGAGATCATTTGTCCAGTTTAGAGTAACTTTTGAAGTTTAAATTTAGAAGCTGTCTGCAACAACAAGACCTAATGATAATGTTACGAAAACCTAACGAAAACTTAAGAAACGTCGTATATATATATATATATATATATATATATATATATATATATATATATACATATATATATATATATAATCAGGTATTTTTAAATACCATCTCAAATTCACACCAAAACCATATTGATACATTTTCACATTATATTTATGATGCTTTCTGTTCAAATTTGATATATGTAATGTGTGAAAGCTACAAATTGTTTAAGAATTGATACAGAATTTGAGAAAATTTTGATCTTTTCTCGTTAAAAAAACCGAAAAAGGCTCTTCTGGGCAATTTAAGACATTTTTGTTTAATATTTTACGCAAAATAAATTGCAAAGATGCTAATGTTTAATAAAATGTGACAAATACATGCTCTAGTTCATTATTTTTGTGATAAAGTGGCACTTTATAGTGAAAATTCAATTTTTTCAAAAATGATATTTTTAAAACTGTATTCATCTTTTTCTCAGAATATAAGATGTAAATGTACATAAAATTTTGTCTCTCATGTTACAGATATGTAACTATATATATTCCTGTTAGTTTTTTGAGGATTTTCAGAAAATATCGGATTGTAGTCCGTATATCGTGACAAAAAAATGTCAATTTTTTTTAGAAATTCATAGTGAAATTTTTCTAACATCGTAAAATCACATATTCCCAAATCATGACTTTTACATATTGATACATGTTTACATTATATTTAGGATGTTATAAGGTCAAATTTGATATTTATAATGCATCGAAGTTAAAATTCATCACAGATTGTTACATAATTTGTGAAAATTGATGCAAAATGGTAAAAAAAAATCTCGTTGAACAAAAACTGAAAAATTACTATATATGTATTTTTTCTGAACATTTTAAGGTTTTTTGTTTCCTTTTGTATGCTTTAAAATTAAGAAGATACTAATGTTTAATAAAATAGAGCAAATACATGTCGTGATTCATTATTTTTGTGATTAAGTGCCTTTTTACACTTAAAATGCAATTATCTCAAAATGATTGTTTTCAAAGTGCGTGTACCTTTTCACAGAAAATACTGAATGAAACTACTTGCAATTTTTACTGCACATAAATAATATGTAACTATATATAATGGGGCTACTTTCTTGGAGAATTCCCAAAATAGTTTGCTCAGAAGCACTTATAGAGAAAAAAAATGACAATTTTCACAAATTTCAAAGCGATACTATTACGATGAATTTTTTTGAAAAAAGTAAATAATATATTTGAAACATTTCACCGTTATTTAAATACAAAAAGCCTAATTATTATAAAGACAAAATTTGAAGTTTTTATATTTAACAATTTCTGAGAAATAGGTTCCTAAAAAGGCTCAATTTAACATTGTCGGTATAGGGGGGACCGACTATTCTTAAACAAAATAATTAACGTCCAATTTCTTCAAAAGTATAGATTAGTTTGATAAACTCAAATGAATTTTTTTTATATGATGAACCTCGAAAAAAAACTTACTTTTTCGCTACAATATAATATATTGGTGTACTGTTTTATTACATTATTATATATTGGTGTATTATTTTGTCTCTATATATACATTTATTTTAAGTATATATCAATGCTTTTATATATGTATGATTTATCTAAAAAAATATTTTTTTTACTTATTTTACGATAACCTTTTTTTTCGGTAATTTATAATGCTGTTATATTGCAGAGAGTGAATTTTTGTTTATTACTGTGCATGATACCAATAAAGTTTTAAAAAATTTTTAATCCACATTTGTAACAATGCATAATTGAATAACTATTGTCGGAGGTATAATATAGAAGCATTTTTAAGCAATGAAAAGTAACTGCCAAACAGCTAAATAAACTGAGTAATCTATTTTTTCTTCTTATATATGTATATACACTGGTGTGCAAAAATTAAGGACGAAGTCGAAAAATTAGCATATCAGCTGAACGAAGAGGCAGAGCGGACAGAAAGACCAATCAGGAGATTAAGTAAAAGGTGATGTACGGTAGCACATGCGCAGATATGCAGGTAGACGTAATGGGTGAGTGTCTGAGTAGTATAAAGCATGTTGTCGGTGTAAGATCAGTATTTCTGGCAAAGAGATTGCACGCCGTATAGCAGTTAAAATCACACCGAGTTGCTGCCTCGCGAGAAATGGCGAATAATCAATCTGTTAGACGACATCTGGAGGCTTTTACCGAGGTCGAATCATTGGGAAGTTGGAGGAAGGCCGCAGTGTGACAGTATTGGCTGCAGAGTTCGGAATTGCTCACAGCATCGTTTCACGACTTTGGAGACAATTTCAAACTACAGGAACAGCTATCGGGGTTCAGTAGTGGTCGTCCACGAGGAACCTTTTACACTTAAAATGCAATTATCTCAAAATGATTGTTTTCAAAGCGTGAAATCGCTTTTCACAGAAAATACTGGACGAATGAAACTTCTGCAATTTTTACTGCACATAAATAATATGTAACTATATATAATGGGGCTACTTTCTTGAGATTTTAAAAATAGTTTGCTCAGAAGCAGTTATCTGTAAAAAAAAAATGAACAATTTTCACAAATTTCAAAGGGACGATACTCTTTACAGATTTTTTGAGAGTAAATAATATATTTAAAGCGATTTTCATCGCATTATTTAAATAAAAAAGCCTAATTATTATAAAGATAAAATTTGAAGTTTTTATAGGGACAGGTATGGAGGTTCGCGGTGTTCAATTTAACATTGTCGGTATAGGGGATATCGACCTATTCTTCGACGCAAAAAAAATTAACGTCCAATTTCTTCAAAAATATGCGTTAGTTTGATAAACTCAAATGGGTCTTTTTTATATGATGAACCTAAAAAAAAACTTACCATGTCATCGCACAATATTATATATTGGTGTATTATTTTCTCTCTATATATACATTTATTTTAGGTATATATCAATGCTTTTATATATGTATGTATTTATCTAAAAAATATTTTGCTCTTATTTTACCACCATAACTTTTTTTCGGTAATTTATAATGCTGTTATATTGCAGAGAGTGAATTTTTTGTTTATTACTGTGCATGATACCAATAAAGTTTTAAAACATTTTTAATCAACATTTGTAGCAACAGGATATTTCTTGCTGGACACCAATCAAAGTTTCCCTTCCACATTGCCACATCTACTTTTTCAATGGAGGAATGCTCCGCATTCCATTTCCCAGTGACGACTTTTAGTAACAATTGAATAACTATTGTCGGAGGTATAATATAGAAGCATTTTAAGCAATGAAAAGTAACTGCCAAACAGCTAAATAAACTGTTAATCTATTTTTTTCTTCTTATTTATGTATATATTTAGTTTCCAGTATATATCAATAATTATGAGGTATTGATTTGCCTACAAGTGTATTTGAAATTTATTTCATAATTCTTTGTTGTGATTTTATTTGATACCAATAAAGTTACTGTTTGTGTATGTCGTTTTTTGTGTTTTGCAAACTATTTCTAATTTTAATTCCCTCTTTGTAACTATTCTGAGTAAAACTAAGAAAATAAATTTAAAAGCTAAGAAATAAACATAGTTTTGTAAGAAAAAATAAATATAAAAATACAAAAGGTTCTCATAATTTGCTGCAATGTATTAAATGTGTCTCATCGGAATGCGTTCGAAGTAAATACACTGATGATCATGTACATGCAATTATTATTTAAATAGGTAAACTAATATTTGATTTCTTACATTTTTCATGTACAGGAAACACAATTTATAAATGACTAATTTCCTACACCTCTTTTTTAAAAAAATTTCTGTATGTTCGGTTTAATAGCAAAAAGTATTCAAAAAAATGCACCAGAGAAGTTCCGTAGGCGATGGACGATGCCTCCCTACTAGTAATGACGTCACAAATCAGTGCCCTGGCCTTGTATCTACGACGTGTTGGTCGAGTAGAAAATAAGTTCAGAAATCGATCGTTGAAACAATCTAAGGTTTTCGAATGGTTAATAAAATGGTTTTGAAGAGTGTGCAAGGGATTAACTTCTTTCCGGGAAAAGTTTCATTCGGTAGATAAGAGGTTAAATAATATTCCTAGTTATCATTTGTGTTAAACTTTCTATTTTCAGAAATGTTATCCGACTAAAATGTGATTTTCTTAGGAAAATTAGCGTAAAAAAACAAATATATATACGATAAAATTGGGTACTATTATAATTACTTAGTTAATTATTTTCTACGATAAAGAAAGAAATTTCCCTGAAAATATTTAAACCAGATCATTTCTAGCTGAATTCATAAATTTTTAATATCTATCTACAACAATTTGAAAAAGTGTTGTTGGGTTAAAATTTCCTGCTTAGTTTAAATACGAATAAGGACATTCAAAGTAAAAAATTTCTACTCAAAAGATATAAAAAACTTTTTTGTAAGTAATGTAAAATTTGTTGGCAAAGTGTTTTACTTCTAATTCCAGGAAAGCAGGTTTTATAAACGTTTTAAAAAGTATTGATTTTTATCATTCATAAAGATTAGGGGACAAATTCAATATATGCCGTCTGTTTGAAAAGTGATGGGATGTAGAATAAACGGCATGGGTTATGAAGAATAGTTCATGCGGCTGGAATAGGTAGTGTAAACAACATGAATATGATCCCAATTTACGACGCCACCATTATAACTTGCCTACTTCATTTACTTTATTTTTTATTGATTTAGTCTCATGAAGTTCATAAATTGTTCAAAAACTATCTTTAGATATAAGGATGAAATTACTTTATACAGCTTAAATTTAATTTCTCCGTTTTAGTATTATTATCTCAAAAGTTAAATTTTTTCTCTGAGAAGGGCAGTCTCCGCAAGCTTACTCTACAACCAATAGCAATTCACAATCCCAATAGCCGAAACCAGCCACCCCATTCATCCTTACCTTAATGAATCCACTCCTCCTCCAACAAGCTAAACTAACAACACCAGCAACATCGTACTTTCAAGATAGGGAGCGGAGGATCGAGTCATCGATCCAGTCTTTCATCTATATAGTTCAACTTACTTTACAGCTTAGATAAAAAAAAAATCTTTTAGTCAGCATTACATTGCTGTTTATCCCCCTTTCTATTTCGAAAATTTAATGAAACGAGAGGTTCTCATAGGGTCGTAGAAAACAACAAAAACTCGATTTATGTTCAATAGCTGTTTTATCCGTATTGATATGAGGAGTTTTAATGCGAAAAAAAAGTTTCGACTTTTTGAGAGGTCTTACACATTCTATTTTGTTTCGACAGTCATTAGTTGTTTTTGTTATTGGTCTCGAGTAATAAAGTTTTCATTAAAGGCAATATGTACTCCGTTCATCAGCAATGGTAAAATAGTCTATATTTTACTCTTATTTATTCATACGTCTTTTCTGAAAGGCATTTTTTTAATCAGCTTCTTTCCAATTATTGAGTAGTCACAGTAGCTGGGTGGCCATGGTCACAAGGTCGTTGGTGGCTTTGGTGAGTTACTAATGCGAATCCTGATGTCGCTGAAGACTAACCGTGTAGAGGTACTGGTAGAAGCTAAATTTGTCATTGCTCAAAGTCCACAAGTAAACGTGGTTTGGAAGTTTGGAGATTCACTTGACTGCGCTTCAAAAGTACGAGAATCGTCACCAATAGCTCTCGTGTTGCTTTAGAGTACAACGTAAATAAAAATCAAATTCAAATTTTTGAATATTATATGCATATACACCTACACGTTAAAAATTAGTATTAAGAGAGCAATAGCTTATGCAAAATTAGACCATTCTTTGGTCTTTTTTTGCATGTTCGTTTAATGCGAGATTTGTGTTTTTTCTAATACATTAATTACGTTAGAAAAATTACAATGTCTTGCAACCTTCCGCGTGTAATGCGTAAAAGCTATGTGCGCGGATGACAGAAGGGGAGAGAGGTAAAGAAGAGTGGTAAAAAGAGGAAAAAAGAAATGCGCGAGTTCTGCGCTGTTCATTACATCTTATTATTAAAACAGGTCAAATACTTGGTCAAATCATTTACGTAGGGAAATGAAGGCCTGAGGGAAACAAAAAATAAATATTCGAAAATAAAAAACATACGTATAATTGGATCCTGCAATATTATATGCATCGCATAAGACAACCCTTATATATAACATAATTTATATGAAAAAGGGGTTTAACAAGTTTTGTGGCAAGCCAACCCACCGAGGGATATCTTAAAACTGTTTGAGTTCCTGGGCCCTTATGCAAAGGTAGACCCTACCTGAGGTCATTAAAAGTGGACAGTATATAGCATGCATTGCCAAATACACATTCAATGAAACAAGTAAATGTGTACGACTCACAACCTGAAAGACCTAGACACAATACGATTAGATCGAAGGCCTAAATTCGAATAAATGAATTAAAAGTTTGTTTATTGTACTAGGCCTAGGCATAGCCATGGACAATGGTTATCACATAATAATAAAGTTTTACCACTTTTGCCAGTTGACATGAAATTTGAAATTCCCTGTTTTTTTTTTTTAGAATATGTACGAGAATAATATTTGACCATAAAAATTTTCCGGATCATGATCTTACCAAGACAGAGTCGAGATCAAAACAAGACCCCAAACGAGGATGAGGCCCAGGCCCAGTTGGTCCGTGTTTTAAGACGTCCTTGAACCTCTATCCCCTTTATGTTTATGATACTGAGCAAAATCCTAGAGAAAATAATGAATAGAATGTCTAAATTCATTGCAAGGAAAGATAGCTTACCTAAAATTCCATTCAAATATGCATAAACTTCTTGTATTATTCTATTTCTTTCTAAGGCTTGGCATAATATCTCGAATAAATGACTTTTAAACACATAGGAGCATTGCGCACGTATGCTGCTTGATTGATTGAATGAATATTAACGTCGCACTGTTGAGCTACACGAGGGCTTTTTGGCGACGGACCACGTAATTTTGAACCATGGTCAAGTGACGTGGACGACACCTGAGCTGGCACCACCCTCTCCTAACTACCTCACCACACCAACGGGAGAACGTTTCAGCTCTCAACAGATTTAACGCGCATCGCTGCCCTACACGGCGGGTCTTTACTGGTAATAGGCTCGAACTCATGACATGCCTGCCATGGTCCGATACCTTAACCACTGGGCTACCGCACATATGCTGCAGGTTTCGGTATAAACAAGTAATATATATATATATATATATATATATATATATATATATATATATATATATAAATAAATAAATAAGTCAACTCGTACGTAGGTCAACAAAGAAAAGTTTTCTTTTAGTTACTTTTTATTAAATAGTTGCAATTAATATAAATATGTATATCTATTGGACAGTCAAATTTAATTGTTCTAATAAAATAGTTTAATAAAAAATATCACATTCTCCGAAATTAGGCTAATCCAGGTGGGATTCGAATCTACGACCTTTGGATTAGAGGCCCAACGCGCTATGTATTGTGGTACAGGGACACAACGAAAGAGTTTTCTTTCTATATATACTTTTGGACTAGTTTTATCGTTTGTTACTATGTATTCAATTTATTTGTTACTATTTTATTTAATTAATTAACATTTAAGAAACTATATTAACATTAAATGTCGTCCACTACAAATTATAAAATGTATTTGAACATAAAGGTATGAATAGAAAGTATTTTATCAAAGATTAAAAAATTGAATACATATGTGTATAGGGAGAGTGAAATAATAGTAAGAATTGAAAAACGTGTGCGAGTAATGCGGCAAATATATTTAAAAATTAAATATTGCTGCTTAGAAGTATATACGCCGGAATTAACGGTTTCATTTCAATGTTTCTTTGCAAGTTATTTTGTCAACAAACAGAAAAAAGAATGAATTAAACACAGGAACTTTTCATCTACCAGAGACAGATGGCGCTGTCTTTATGTTCGTCACAAATGTTGGTAACTAAGGCATTTCATAGATTCCTAGATATTGAAGAAAAGCACGAAGTTCTTTTGTTTGTAATTTAAGAATAACTAAAATAAATAGAATTAAGGTATGAAAGTGGTCAGTACAAAAATTATCATACATTATAAGATTGCTATTCGGGAAAATATTAATTTTAAAGCACCAGTTTTTCTATTCAAAAAAGTTAAATATGTACCTTTAGGAGATCTTTTCACTTGATCAAAATCTGTCATTTTAATAAATCTGGCATACATCTGTCATACTATTATAAAATCACATCCTCATGGATGTGCCAACACCGAAGTTGAGAATTGTTGTTACGGTGCCAAAAAATGACATCGTTCACTAAATCAAAAATGGTGACGTCGCGAAATATCGAAGTAAGGCTGTTGATGCCATCTGGTGGTGAATTTTGAAACCTGTATATAGGATTTCTTCATATGTCCCACAAAAAATATGGCTAATTTATTATGAGCATTTGCATTGAAGTAAATCCACTGCGCGCCTAGTATAGTAAAAATAGGCAGTTTGTACTTTGCTCCTGTACTGTTCATCCAAAAGGAGTTACACGGTTTGATAATTAGGCCTACGAAATTTTTCTTACTATATTATAAAGTCGTATAAACAACCTCTTAACTCCGAACAAGATTGATTAAGGTTTTGTAAGTTTTATCACACTCAAGACGTGCGCTACTTTTCCTAGATTTCGTTGTTCATTTCTGGTTTCAAAAACCTTAGTTTTCTTTTTGCCTTCTTGTTTTTCCTTTACGAAAAATTTGCTCGGATTGTCTGCGTAATAATGCCATATTTGTATAGCATTCGCTCTCTAATATTTCGATATATTCTATTTAAAAGTTTGTCGGGTTTCTTCAAGGTTTCAGACTACGTTCGGAACCGTTAGCGTATAAATGGATAATATTTATGATATTTAGTGTAACTTAGATTAGTAAATGTATATAAAATTGTTTTAAGAATAGTATTACAATAAAAAATTATTGAAGTACAATATTTTCACAAAAAATGAACATTGAATGACAAATTTTCAAAATATTCTCCTTTTGTGAAAAATTCTTCTACTATAATAATATTTTACCTGCTCAGACCTCTCTACAACGGCTCAACAAGAATTTTTGAAATATATAACTTACAAGGGGGCTTATGCATATTTTACAACAAAGAGGAGCAATTTTAAGAAAAAAGCGCCGATAATTATTTCAATTGGTGGTAACTCTGAAAATAATGTGAATTTTTCAAAAATCCTAGTTCATACTCTTCAAAGAAAACTTTATATAAGCGAAATATTATTATTTTAGAACAGGGATTTCCAAAGTGGTCTATATGGAGCCCCAGAAGTCTATGACGATTTGCAAGGGGTCCACGTCAGCGAAAATATAATTTTGGGGCTAATGAGGTGTAAATGGGGTTCTACGATACCCTAAACCAGATCGTCACTTTAATTTTAAAAGAAAATTTAATAAAATATAAACCAGATTTACCTAATTTACAACTTTATTTACTAAATTTAATGGGGTTAATTTGCAGACATACAAGGTAACATCATAAAATAAGGATCATCATTTCAGTGTTTCTTGCCAGAATCAAGTTAAATGGAGATAAAATTGTACGTCGCGAATTTTAACAGTTTCTCAATTTGTCACAGACAATTTGCCAGAAAAATGACGTTTTAACCAATACTCAACATTTAAATTCTTTTCATTCAGGTTTTGAAACTAGGTTTGAGAATGTGTTTTGACTATCCTAATATCACAGTAGTAATGAATTCATGTTGTCACATTAAAAAAAAAATGTCTGATAACAAAATGAACTGATGTTAATAGACCTAACGAAGACCTTAAAGTAAAGTTTAGAAATAAATGTCAGCAGTTTTGGCTTTAAAAGATATACTTGTTATCTGTCCCGAATTATGGAACATCTCAGGAAAGTTTTAAATTGCTTTTTCCAGAGAGGAAGAGTTTCAGCGCGGGCAAAACAGGTAATTGGCGGTCAAACTTCAAAATAAGAAGAGGAAAAAAAAATTGGGTACTACCAGCCGAGGAGATTTAGGGTTAAACCTTAAATGTTCAAAATTTATTATTGAAGCAACAGATTCATCCCACCCATTAAAAACATTTGTTATTTTATGTAACAATTATTTTATACATTAATTTAATTTTAATTCAATTGATTCACATATGTTCTTATATAAGTTTTAACCAATCTACTTAACTACAGTTATAGAAATATAAAACTTTTAAAGTAGGGCTAAACCACTCATATAAAATGCATTTAAGTTGATAAATTTGCAAAAATTAAATATTAGGTAAGTAGGGGTATATACACAAAACCGAAAAACATGGCAAGGGGTCTATGAAAAAAAGAGTTTGGGACTCTCTGTAATAGAAGCATTTGTTAAAAAAGGTTAGCATTTTGAAAAAAGATTATTCTAAGTTAATTTTTTGCCAAATTATTGTAATTAAATAATAGTTTTTTTTGTCAAAATGTCCTTAAAACAACTTTATACATGTATGGACGAGTTCTAACGTAAAGCTTACTATGGGGGCGCTAAAGTCGTTGTAACCCTTTTTGTTTTCCGGTTTCAGCAAAATAACATTGTTTTGTATACGTTTGTAGGCAGTAGCTATTTTAATTTGTCTTAGATTTCGCAAAAAAAAATTTTTTATCAATTAAAAATGAGCAGCCCTAGAAAGAGCAAACTGGGAACTATGTGTTCTGCAGTTGGATGCAGCATGAGAAGCGGTACAAATTTGCTTTCGGCTGTTAAAATGTACCGCTTTCCAACAAATCCATCTAGAAGGCTGCATTGCAAAGAAAAAAATTGGAAAGCAAATCCTAAATCTGCGCTTTGTAACAAGCATTTCATTACAGGTTAGTATTGAAATGATTCTATTCTAATTTTGTTGCATTTTATCGAAAAAATCTTATGTATTTTGTTACAAACATTGCTCGAGTCTTGTTTATGGTCACCTTGCCCATACTTTTAGCGACCGTTTTCATAACAATAATATGTGGTTTTCAACTTATTTTATTTATATTATTTGCACAATCACATATATTTGTATTTTTTAAATGTATAAATTCAAAAAATAACCTGTTATTGTTATTATGCACAAATATTTGTTGTATGAAATCATTATTTTTTGTGTATCTAAGTATAATTACGTAGCGTCGAAATCAAAATTATCCAGACATTAGTTTTGTGAGAATAATTAAATTTTAATCTGTGTTGTAATAAAAATTTAATGTAATATGTTGCGCTTCGTTTTATTATTAATATGATTTATTAAATGAAAGGATAATTTTAACTAAGCCTAAGTCATGGGTGGCCAACTTTTTTGGGAAGAGTGTCACTATCTGATAAAAAGAATTATGCATACCACTTCCAACTAACAAAAGAACATGGAAAGGTAAAACGATGTTACTTAAGGATTAACATGACTGTTTACTCAAATTGTGCCCTTTTTATGCTAATCTTAATAGTGGAAATTTAAAAATATAATGTAATAAATAAGACAAAAGTACAAACTTAAGTTTTGTTAATAAATTTTTTACACAGGTTCATACAATCAGTTAGGTTAGATATAAAATAAAAATGAGTAGCTTGAAATATTTAATTCAAGATATTTATTAGACCATCAGTACTTTTTTAATGCACTTTTTAAATTGTAGTTTTTTTTACCAAGTCATCTATATTAGAGTTAATTATCAAAGATGCTAACAATTGTGGAAAGAGTGCCTTGAGTTAGCTATTCCTGGTCTAAGTTTTCAATTTTGATCTTGTACATAGTCAACTATAATAAATATAAATGTTATAAATGAACCATTGTTAATTATCATAAGAATTATTTCATTTCTAAAATTTTTTTTAATGCAAATTACCTAAAGAAATAGTGATGCTCAGAAAATAAAATGCTTTGCAGGGAAACCTTCTAGTGATGCTGAGCATCCTGATTATGTGCCATCTATATTTGCCAGTATGAAGAATAAAGGTTCATCAAGTTCAGTGAACCGATATAACAGGCAGGTAAAACGTAGAGAAGTGTGGAATGCTCCCTTAACTGGTATGTTCAAATTTTGTTAGTATCGCAAAGTATTATCAGAGTAATTGTATTAATTTGCATATTAATCTAGTTTATTTAACTCATGCATATTTGTTAATTTGAAAAATATCAAAAAATTAGGTCAATTTATTAAAAATTTTAATTTCCTTTTGAAATTTTTTGGCTGATTAATATTTGTTAATTTATAAATTTTAATTTTATGAAATAATTTTTCTTTCATTAATTTTTTCCAGAAATTGAGAATGAACCCCCTTATTGAAGCTTGATACCAAAGAAGTAGACTGACTTAACCTTTGAAGAAATAAATGAAATGGAGAAATGCACTAGAGACAAACTTTGTGAACATAAACATAAACATTCACAAAATGAGATTTTTAACAATGCAAAAGCTTTTAATTTTTACACCAAAATTCAAAATGTTGCTTTCTTCACTGCGTTGTTGAATCTGGGTGGAAGCCTCTCACAAATACATCCCTTGAGTACTCAGAACAGTTGCTTTTGGTTTTTATGAAACTTCGGCTTGGTTTATTACATGAAGACCTTGCCTTTCGTTTCAAAATTTCCAAGTCAGCTGCAAGCTCAATTTTCAAGGAATGGGTAAGAAGACTGGCTGAGGTCCTTAAAAAACATATACGAGTACCATCTAAACAACAATATAGGAGAAGGGTACCTGCTAAATTTTTGAAAGAAAATTGGAGCAGGGTTACGGCATTGATTGATTGCTCTGAAATTTTTATTGATAGAGCTTTCAATCTTGATGCCAGAGCATTAACCTTCTCACAATATAAAAGTCACAATACTGTTAAGTTTCTAATTGCATGTACACCATTAGGTAAAGTGTCATTTGTTTCAAAGTTGTTTGGAGGAAGAACTTCTGACAAACAAATAATACAGCTAAGTGGATTTTTGGAACAAATTCGACCTGGTGATGTGATATTTGCAGATAGAGGCTTTCCAGTAAAGGACCTGGTTGCTGAAAGAGGGGCTTCCTTAGTATTACCAGCTTCTACTAAGGGTAAAAAACAATTGAGTAGCGCTGAGGTAATAAATTCCCGTAAGGTGTCTAGACTCCGGGTACATATTGAACGATGTATCGGGAGACTTAAGACCTTCAGAATTTTAAAATCCTTGTGGCCTATCTCTTTTGTTAATAATAAGACCAGTGAAGAAACCTGCATTGGGGATGATGTAATTTTTGTCATAGCAGCTTTATGCAATATATTTAAAGGACGCTTGATAAGGCAGATGTGATAAGGCAGATGTGATAATTTAAATTTTCTCAATGTGTATTGATATAGGAAAGTTTCTGAAGTTGGCCTAATTCATTATTGGTCATGTGTTACTCATTTACATCTTGCTTACTGCAAGTTACTTATTAGCAAATTGATAATGTACTATTTTCCTTACCGATGTTTACATTTTATATAAGAAACCTTTTTCTTTTTTTAAATGTATTTCTTTAGTGCATTGAAATTTGTTTGCAGCATTTTAAACATGGAAAGTAATAAACATTTCTGTAAAATATTGTTATATTGATAATGTACTATAATGTTTACATTTTATATAAGAAACCTTTTTCTTTTTTAAATGTATTTCTTTAGTGCATTGAAATTTGTTTGCATTTTAAACATTTAAACACTGTAAAATATTGTTATATTGATAATGTAAACGATGTTTACATTTTTTCTTTTTTTTTTTTTTTAAATGTATTTCTTTAGTGCATTGAAATTTGTTTGCAGCATTTTAAACATGGAAAGTAATAAATATTTTTAAAAATTGTTATATTGATAATGTACTATACCGAATTTTATATAAGAAACCTTTTTATTTAAATGTATTTCTTTAGTGCAAAATTTGTTTGCAGCATTTTAAACATGTAAACAAAAAAATAAAATAATATTTATATGTAAACAAATAAAATAATGAATATCATTATTAATCTAGATATGTCTAATAGTAATACTGAAATGTATTTTCACAAACAGCTAGTGTTCATAGAATATTAGTTAATATATAAGTTTTTGATTATAAGAATTCCCTTTTAGTGAAAGTGTATATTATGGTAACATTGTTATCAATCATAAGTTCCTAATTTAATTCTCCTTTTTGTATGGAAACTTTGAATTTAAATTTTTCATTTCAATAAGTGTACATTATAATATAAATATTTCTTGTGTCTTGATTAAATTTTTATTTCCAAAGTGATTCCAACATTTAAAGTAAAGGCAATAATATTTATTCTTTAATGTAGTAATGATTCCAAACCATTGAAAAAATATATGCAAATTAAAGAAATTTAACTTTTCAAAAATTTTACTTATAGTAATTATTATACAATATTAAGGGAAAATATCATTAGAAAAGATGTAATTGTTTTTAGAAATTCAATTATCCTTTGTTTTTACTAATTGAATTACATGTAGACTTAAAAAAATAGTATATTTAAAAGTATGATTAAACTTTTAGAAAACTCTTACATCCTGAGTTAAACATGAAAGTTTTTGATTAATTAAGATTTATCCTTTAATGAAAATAAATTATTTTTACAACACAATGAATTGCATATAAAATAAAAATAATTTATTAAAACATATAATAAATACAAATTAATTTCTTAAAATTTCTGGCAAAACATATGTTTGGAAAAAGCGACCAAGTAGTGGTTTTTGTAAATTCCAGTAATTTTCATCAAATTCAATAATTTGACAGTGGAAATTTTTGTCAATAGATGTTACAAAATAACATCTACTTAAATTCCATATATCTATTTGTCCTTGAATTTGATCAAAATATACATGATTTCTTTTTAAATTGAGAGAATCATCTAAAAAGAAATTTTTTGGTGGAATTTGCTCCACTACAAGTCCTTTTCCTCTAGCAGGGCATTTTATCTCCAGAAGAGCTGTTTCACAGCAATCACACATGACAAGGCCATCTGGAGTTGCCCCAAGAAAGATGTTCTCCTTGTCGACAAGCAGACCACATGGCAAGAGCATCCCATTCACATGTTGATCAGAGAGATAAGTCAAGAATTGCTGTTTTGCAACAGTTTCTTGATTTTTCCCCCAGTCAATGGCAGCATTTGAAAAACTCTTGCCAAAGATTTGGTTGACCAAACCTTTTTGTCCAGTTTTGCAACGTAAAATCTTCCCAAAAAGGGAAGAAGTTACTCTTCCCTTTCTTTGGTGATTTCACATTGCACTGGATGCTTGGTCTCTTGTAGACAATTCGATATTCTGGATTGTTTCATGCGACAATGAACAATCCAGTAACATCGAATGTATGGAGTCATCAGCCCTGACATGTTTCAACATTCCAGAGAATTTCGTTCTAAGTAGTTCAATTAAGTTCGGAAGATGATTTTCTTCCTGATGCTCTGTTTCACTGGCAGATGATGTTTCTTCCTCATCTGTTAGATCTTCCAGATATGGTGCATCAGGATTATGTTCCTGAAATATTAGTAGATTAAATGAATCGATAATGTATTACTTCAATAAAAATGTGATGTATTATTAGTTCATGTGTGTAACATAAAATAGATTATAATAAAAACAAGAATTGATTTTACACTCAAATAAGTATCATTTTGCTCACACTCTTGGCAAAGGCAAAATTAACTCATATGCATAAACTGGCACTAGTGTATTATATCTGTTGGTAAAATCACTGATATGTGCCAAATATTTTGCCACTCAACATTCTCTCATGGTATTCAAACGTAACAACTAATATATTTCGTTTGTAAAGTCGTATTGTTTCTCAAAATTATGTGATTGGTTCATGAATGACGAAAAATGGGATGTTTCACAAGATCCAATGCAAAAAATAATAGTACAGAAAATTGTTATAAAATATATGAAAATTAATTATTATTTTTTTTTCATAAATTTACCTTAATAGCTTCTAAGAAAGTTTTATATGCTTCTTCAGAAGGCAATTTTGATTTTTTAAAATCCTTCTGTTTGCATTTTCTTTTTCTGCTAAAATTGATAGCAGAAACTTGTACTGGATCAACCTGTTAGAAACATTGCAATAAATGATTTTACTTTAAATCTGAAAAATATTCGATTAACAATACATAAAAACTTAAGCCAATTTTTTAAATGTAAGATTTCAAACAAAATGATAAAATATTTCCATTAATAACACAAAAATAAAGAGGAATATTAAACTTAATTTTCACAAAAGCTTGCTTTTACAGAAGGAGTTTCTCTATCATGAGTTATCAACAATGATTTTAATGTAAGCAAATTTTTCTTAAATGTTTCAAAATTAAAATTTATATAAAACTTTTTAAAAATGTAATGCCTAGTTAAAACTAAGTTTAATTCCTAAGTATTATTTCATGAAGCTTACTTTCTTGCTAGTTTTGTTCCACATACAAGCTACAGATGTTGGTGCAGGGCTCTCCTTATTATTTGCCATTTCAACAGCAAACAATAATGCTGCAACATGAGAACAAACTTCTCCTAATCTGAAAGAGCACTAATTTTAAAATAACACATCAATGCAAATAAGTTCAATCGGACAATTTCAAAGAACAGTAAAAGTTTAAATGTCTTATTTAAAGAAAAGTGGTAATTTTAAAAATACACACTTATTTAGAATCTTTCAGGATAATTAAAAACAACGAATCTCATAAATGATTGAAAGTCCTAATATATAAATTCAAGAACAAAGATATCATGCTATCCTTCACTTTTATTAATTTAAAAACAATGCTTACCCAGCCATGCAATTTTACAATGCCCACTATGAACTATACCATTGCAGGAAGCTAAAAACCAGCATTTATGAAATTTATTCATAGTCTGGCTAGCTTGTACTTTACATAGTTAGAATACAAATGTTTAGAGCATTGTTTCTATATATTGAAATGGGGCTTACTTTCCCACTCAATACATAGTTAAATGCATCTAAACTTTTGTGATTCCTCATTTTTTCCCTTGTGGAAGTATATTCCGTTTTCTACAAGGTACATGTATATGTCTCCAAAAGTTATTGGAGGCCACAATTATTATATACAAATACACATGCTCCATTGTACTCTGATCAAATGGATCAGGAAGTTTGTTCCATTACAAGATAATTTTTCATCATAACGAGCCTTTGCAGTTTCATCCAATTCCATATAATAACCATTGACATGATCTATAAATTACAAATTCAGAAATTAACACACATAATGTTGTTCTTTTTCTCAACATGATGATTTACAAAATACAATACATATGGATTCAAAGGACAGATAAAATAACTATAACAAATTATAGTTAATCTTTAGTTACAATAATTAATCTTTATTAACATACTTTTTAAATACAAAATAAACAAAAAAAATTTCGAACACTAGAAATGAAGGAATTAAGATTTAATGTGGTCGAACAATTAACAAAATATAAATAATAAAAAGTATTTTTCATGTATTTATAATTACTTTTCTTCAAATAAAGAGGGAAGAAATTTAATCCAATAACTATATAAAATGTGATATATAGAAACACTTGCCGGAAAGTACATGCAGTATCTTAATGAATATTAAATGGTTAACACAAATAATTAAAAAAAATTCGAAAGTATTTGTCATTACTTTTCGTTTTATATCCAGGAAAGGAACAAAAAAAATTCAAATATATATTAATACAATTATTATAATAAATCTTATATGATAAAGCAAATATATAAACAATAAAACAAATTCAATATGGCGCACGCAAGCTAATACTATTTACTTAGTACACATTTCGCTTGTTAAACATTCTATTAGTCGCCAAAAAAAGCGATAAGCTAGCGATTATATCAACCTTGCTCTAAGTTAGCCAAAAATTTAACAAAGTATTTTAGAAAAAATACTAAATTAAATTATATGAAATCCGAAATCTGAAATCTACAGATCATCTTCTATCCATATAGTTAAAAAAAAAGTTTCAAAAACTTGCATTAAAACTTTGAAAAACTTAGTTGAATTTCGATGTTTTCCTATAGATTAACATTAAACCGGAAGTTCCGGTGGGTTACACTCAATGTTGTTGTTTACAAACTAGACTGTGTTTGACTGTGTTTGATTTATTGAGACATGGAACGCGGAGCGTTCCTCCGTCCCATAGCACGAACAGTGTATGTTGACTGGGGTAGTGGAATAGTCCTTGCTGGGGAGCATGAAGCTACCTGATTGGCTGGCTGGAGAATCGTAGTAGATGACGTGTGGTAAGGCGTAGGAGGGGGTGGATGTCGTGTGTCAGAGGAGGAAACCATGGAAGTTTGTAGTGAACTTGTTGAGGAAAGCAGGCATTGCGATTGGTCGGTGGAACTGAGTGAGTTACCTCTCGGTTGGCTGTACCATATAGTAAGAATTTAGAGAAAGGCGTGCCTGATGGGGTTGCAGCAATGAGAATTTAAAAGTATGATTTCGATAAAAATAAAGAAAATGCAAAAAATAAAATTTACTGGTTCATTCATCAACAGATGAATGAGATAATAAAGAAATTAAGGTGGGTTATAAGAGTCTAGGAGAATTCTCCTAGGTCTCTTATGATTGTCCAGAGGAGTATAGTTTTCTAAGTTCATTAAATTAGAGTTATTAATATTAGGAAGGTTAGCAAAGAATTTCTTTGCTAAATTTTGGATGTATTTTTTAAATGGTGGTAATTTAAGTGCTTTGTAAATATTAGAATTTCTAGTGTATCTATTGGCCTTAGTAATAGTACGAATAATAGAGTTTTGAGCTACTTCTAGAATATTAATATTAGTCTTAGCTGCATATCCCCAAACAGGACAGCCATAACTGATTATTGGTCGCAAAACGGCAGTGTAAAGAAGCACTTTGTTATACATATCCATTTCGGAATTCCGGCAAATTAGAGGGTAAATTAATCTTAGTGCGTGCCGGAATTTTACAAACTAGAACTTGTCCATTCTAATTTAAATGAAACTGTAACCCCCCCTCACCGTTGTTTAGACTCTTCCCATCTTAACATAAGAGAGACTATCACTCCTATTGACCAACCACAGCAAAGCCTTTATTGGACATTCCCGCCGAAACCGTATTGAAGAAAATCCTCGATCTCAAAACCACGCCTACTTGCCACGTTCGAACCACCAATAAGGACACTCTCTCTCAGGCAGGCCCACCCACACAAGGACTCAGCAACAATCTCGATATGGGATGGAGGAACGCTTCGCGTTCCATTTCCCAGTGACATCCAGCGTCATATCATCTAGCAGACAGAACAATCTTCAGTAATGGCCAAGTTTCGGAACTGTAAGGATGTACGAGCATGCGCTCTGATCCCTTTCAATTATATACTAACTATTAGTTCTCTAGTTATGTATGTAAATGTTTGTTTTGTCTAATAAATGTGTTTAAAGTTCCCCGCGTGTCCCTGTATTACCTTGTGTCACACCCCTCATAATTTGGCGCCAACCGCGTCATAATCTGACGCTCAATTACTTGTGTTTACATTCCTCCCTCTTCCGATGAAAATTTATTTACTATTGACATTGAGCACTTTATTCAAACAGCTAGTAATTGTATTCTCTTCGGAGATTTCAACGCAACTCATAACGCTTGGAATTGTAAAAATAATACTACCAGAGGAAGACACCTCTTTAATTTCGCTAATACGCTCAACTTAAATATCGCTTTTCCCTCAACTCCTACTAGATTTGGTCACAATTCCGCTAACACCATTGACATCGCACTAATTAAAAACTTCTACTACCCCTTTACAATTAACTCCATCGACGATCTTTCCTCAGACCATAATCCGGTTTTCTTAAATTTTAACTTCAAACTCGCAGAAGCACCCCCAAATCCCAGAGCGGTCTCCACAGATTGGAAAACTTTCAAAATAAATCTAAATAAAAATCTTTTCTCTTTGATTTCCATCCTAATAATATTAACAACACTAACGACCTAGAACAAAAAAATCACAGAGTTCACCGAGGCGGTCATTGATACTCATAGCCACGCCTCCCGACCAATAGAAACAGACCGAAGGAACTTCACTCCGCATAACATTAACCAGTTGATTAAAATCAAAAATTACTTCAGAAAACGTTATCATCAAACCCTCAATCCCATTTTCAAATCACATTATAACAGAGCTCAATCTGATCTTAAAAAAGAACTTAAAAAATATAATGATATCATTTGGCAAAAAAGACTCGAAGCTCTTAACACCGCAGACAATAGCCTTTGGCGCACGCAAAAATTTTCAAAAATAAAAGACCAAAAATTCCACCTCTTAATTGTGCGACAGGTACGGCAGTCACTGATCAGCAAAAAGCTAACCTTCTTGCAACTAACATAAAAAATAATTTTGTTGAAAACGATCGCGAAGATGATAATTATAATCAAAATGATGCTTTAATAAATACTACCGTAAATAATTTTCTTTCTACCCCCCTAATTCTTTTATCGAACCCGCTCTCCCGGATGAAATTATCCACTACATTAAACATATCAATGCCAAAAAAGCCCCTGGTAAAGATTCTATAACTAACCGCATGTTAAAAAACTTTCCAATTAAACTAATCCTAATTTTAACAATCCTAATTAACAAAATCCTCAAATTCAATCACTTTCCAGATAACTGAAAGAAGCCATTATTTTCCCCATTAACAAACCTGGCAAGGACCCTCATCTCGCATCTAGTTAGAGACCAATATCTCTCCTTTCCACTATCGGTAAACTAACCGAATCTATTATTCTTCACAGACTAAAAAATTTTATCAATGAAAATAACATCCTTAATCCCAATCAGTATGGTTTCACTAACAAGCTCTCTACCCTTCACCCACTTTTAAGACTAACCGAAAATATCTCTGAAGGTTTCCAGAAAGAAAAGCACGGGAGCAGTTTTTCTGGATATCCAGAAAGCCTTCGACCGTGTTTGGATTAATGGTCTTACTTTTAAGCTAATTACCTTTAAAATTCCACATCCACTGATTCATCTTATTCACTCATACCTCACTAATCGCTCCTTCCGAATCAGAATTAATGAGACAATTTCTAATGAACACTCTGTTTCTGCAGGGTGTCCCCAAGGTTCCTTGCTCGGTCCCTTCCTATTTAACCTCTACATCAATGATATCCCTGACTATTCACTCACTAAAATTAATCTTTACGCTGATGATACTGCCATTCACGCCACGTATAAAAATCTTAAAACAATTTCCTTCGCATTAAACAAACACCTTCTACTCTTGCAAAATTTCTACGACAAATGGAAAATAAGTATTAATGTCGAAAAATCTACTGTCATTATTTTCACGAAAAAAACAGTCTCTCCCACCACCTATTATCACGTACAACACTCAAATCCCTGGTCTCAGGAAGCCAAATACCTTGGAATTATCTTTGATACACACCTAACTTGGAAACAACACATTTATTACGTTCGCGACAAATTCCGGAAAATAATGTTTAAACTTTACCCCTAATTGGCCGGAATTCTCATTTAAGTATAGAAAACAAAGTGCTTCTCTATACAGCCGTTATGCGTCCCATCTTAGCTTATGCATGTCCAGTTTGGGGTTATGCCGCTAAAACAAATATTAATATAATTGATACCCTGCAAAATTCTTTAATACGTATGATCGTCAAAACCATAAGATACATGCGTAATGACGACATACGTAATGCTCTTAAGATTAAAAGTTTCAAATCTCACATTCAGAATATAGCTATTAACTTTTTAACGATTTAGAAGCTACCAATAATATAAATATGCAAAATTTATCTCAATATACCCCTAATGACAATACAAAAGAGACCAAGAAGAATTCTTCTTGACTCCTATAATCCCCCGTAATTCTATTTCCTCGTGCAATTTTTATTGCACACCATAATTGCTAAAATTTAACTTTCTTTATTTTTTGTCAATATTTTTCTCTTGCTCTCCCCACTGGACATGCTCCTCCCCATAATTTAAATCTCAGCCCCCAGGGCAGCCAATCGGAGTCAATGATCACTCTAAACCAACATCCAATCAGAGAGCAATCTCTTAGCTCTCAGCCAAGCCAAAAAACTCAAAAACTTTCCACCCAGATGAAGAACCATAGCCACGCCCCCCGGATTCCATCACCCAACCAATCGCCATCATGCCACTCAGCAGAATGTTAAACTCCACTTTTGCCATGCCCAACATCATAGACTCTCACGATATGGGATTGAGGACTGTTTTACAGTCCAGACGCCCAAAAGTAAACGCCTATTCAACGCCTACAGGCAGTGCTAACCTTCTTGCAACTAACATAAAAAAATAATTGTGTCCAAAATGAACGAGGAAATGATAATTATAATCAAATTTATGAATTAATTAATACTACCGTAAATAACTTTCTTTCTACTCCCCCTAACTCTCTCATAGAACCTGCTCTTCCGGATGAAATTATCCATTACATTAAACATGTTAATGCCAAAAAACCCCCTGGTAAAGACTCTATTACTAACCGCATGTTAAAAAACTTTCCCATTAAACTTATCCTAATTTTAACAATTCTAATTAACAAAATCCTCAAATTCAATCACTTTTCAGATAACTGGAAAGAAGCCATTATTTTCCCCATTAATAAACCCGACAAGGACCACCATCTTGCATCCAGTTACAGACCAATATCTCTCCTTTCCACGATCGGTAAACTAACCGAATCTATTATTCTTCATAGACTAAAAAACTATATCAATGAAAATAACATCCTCAATCCCAATCGGTATGTTTTCTCTAGCAAGCTTTTAACCTTACACCCACTCCTAAGATTAACCGAAAATTACTCTGAAGGTTTCTAGAAAAAGAAAAGCACGGGAGCAGTTTTTCTGGACATCCAGAAAGCCTTTAGCCGTGTTTGGATTAATGAACTCACTTTTAAGCTTATAACCTATAAAATTCCACCCCCTCTGATTCACCTTATTCACTCCTATCTCAATAACCGTTCCTTCAGAATTAGAATTAACGAGACCCTTTCCTTTGAACACTCTGTTTCTGCAGGGTTCTGCCTTGCTCGGTCCCCTGCTCTTTAACCTCTACATTAACGAAATCCCTGACTACTCACTCACACAAATTAACCTTTACGCTGATGATACTGCCATTCACGCTACGTATAAAAAATTGAAACAATTTCCTTTGCTTTAAACAAACACCTACTCCACCTGCAAAATTTCTACGACAAATGGAATATAAGTATAAACGTTGAAAAATCTACTGCCATTATTTTCACGAAAAAACAGTCGCTCCCACCACCTATCATCATGTACAACAAACAGATCCCCTGGTCTCAGGAAGCCAAATACCTTGGAATAATTTTCGATACACACCTAACATGGAAACAACATATTTATTACGTTCGCGATAAATTCCGGAAAATAATGTTTAAACTTTATCCCCTAATTGGCCGGAATTCTCATTTAAGTATAGAAAACAAAGTGCTTCTCTATACAGCCCTTATGCGTCACATCTTAGCTTATGCAAGTCCAGTTTGGGGTTATGCCGCTAAAACAAATATTAATATTCTTGATACCCTGCAAAATTCTTTAATACGTATGATCGTCAAAGCCACAAGATATATGCGTAATGACGACATACGTAATGCTCTTAAAATTAACAGTTTCAAATCTCATATTCAGAATATAGCAATTAACTTTTTTAACGATTTAGAAGCTACCAATAATATCAATATGCAAAATTTATCTCAATACACCCCTAATGTCAAAACAAAGAGACCAAGAAGAATTCTTCCTGATTCCTACAGACCCCAAAATTCTATTTTCTCGTGCAATATTTTTTATTGCACACCGTAATTGCTAAAATTTCACTTTCTTTAATTTTTGTCAATATTTTTCTCTTGCTCTCCCCACTGGACTTGCTCCTCCCCATTCTTTAAAACTCAGCCCCCAGGGCAGCCAACTGGTGTCAATGTTCACTGTACCCTGCATCCAATCAGAGAGGAACCTCTTAGCTCTCAACCAAGCCAAAAACTCTTAAAACTCACCACCCAGATGAAGAACCTAAGCCACGCCTCCCGGATTCCATCGCTCAACCAATCACCAACATGCCACTCAGCAGAATGGTAAACACCACTTTTGCCAAGCCCAGCATCATAGACTCTCACGATATGGGATTGAGGACTGTTTTTACAGTCCGGACGCCCAAACGAGAACGCCTCTTCAACGCCTAAGCACTCCAGCCAGTTCATCAACGATCATTTAACTTCGTTGGTTTCCTCCTCAGACTATTACGTTACCCCCCTCCTACTCCCTGCCACCACTTCAGTTACAACGATTCACCAGCCAGCCAATCAGGTAGCTTCATGCTCCCTGCCAGGTTTATACCACTTTCTTTTTTTCGAGTTTCGATTGACGTCATGGGGATATGGATCAAAAAGGATCCTCCTTCCCCTATCTAACAAATAAAAGTTCCTTCAAGTGGAAAACCTGAATGAAAGTTCTTTCCTGATGAGATGTTGTTCTTGGAATTCTGATTGGATGGCTGAGGTGGTATGGGAGTGGCGTCAGCGTCATGGGCGGTTCTTCATGGTTTCGGCGGTTAGTCCAATGAAAAAGAATTTTTTGCAGGAACTGAGGAATTTCGCAAAACATTAGCGAGTGAGATAGCTCTCTCTTGGCTGTCCTGATATATAAGGGGGAGGGAACAAAAAGGATAAAAAGCGAAACTCAGAATCAAATCGAACACCGAGCAGAACCGAACCAAGGGCTTCTCTCTTGAGACACGATACTGTGCAGTCGCGTCATCTATACGCTCTGCACGGACTCAAAGACTACTTGCCACTACGGAAAATGCTACAGGGCTGCTTACGCAACCCATACCCAGTACCCATACCTAAAGAGAGTCTGACTTTTGCAGCCCTTATCAGGGATATTTAGACTAAGCAGACTCTATCCTTAATTCTCCCTCTCCCTCACGTTGACGACTCGGAAATGGCAAATTTACCAACCGATATGGAATTGGAATTGGCTTTATCGCAAAGGAGTGAACAAAGGTCACCATCGCCACAATCCCAGCTCACACCATGTGAGCAGTTGAAATACAACAAGGCTCAACTGGCAAAAATGGAGACATTCCGTAAATGCAAACAGGCCTGTGTTGACGCTCTGAAACAGATGCCGGATCACTACCCCGAGGAACCATTCTTCGTTCGAGCGCTCACCGAGCTGCAAGAAATCGAAGAATCCATCTCCATTGCGGTAAGTGATATTGACTCTTTTGACCCATGTACTATCCCTGGCTGCCCTCATCATGAAAGAACTCCGCATAACTCCCCTATCAAGTTGACTCAGTCAACCCCTAAATTGAAAAATCAAGCAACTAATTATGGAAAAAGAAAAGATAACTCAAACTTTGAATATCCTCCTTTAAGAAAAACCGCTAGAAAAATCATGCTTGAATCCCCTACTAAAGAAGAGATTATTATATCTCCTAATAAATTTAACATTCCACAGGAACACCAATCTAATAACTCAGAAAACCCAGGTTCAGTCACCGACGAAAGCAACCCCATCCCGCAAAGTGTAGAGAACAGGAATAACGGCTCGGCCAATCAAATTCCAGCCCAAAATCAGCTCCCCCGACCCATCATGCTCTTCATCGAAGAAGACTTAAACTATAAAATTCAAATGGCCGCTATAACAAAGGAATTCCCAAAGATTAGGTCCCGACTAACGGGAGATTATCTCAAACTATACACCGACACTGCAGAAGAACGCAGACTAGTAGTTCAACTGCTAGAAAAATTAAAATTTCAGTTCTATACATTCAAATCCAAAGCCGAACGCCCCATAAAGGTTGTAATAAAAGGCATCCCCCGTAATACTGACTAAGAAGAAATTAAGCAGGATTTAGAATTACTCGGCTACACGCCGGACAGGGTTAACCAATTAATTGGTAGGAAAACTAAACGTACTCTTCCTATCTTTCTAATCACCCTCCCCAGAAACTTAAACAACTTAAAGATCTTCGACTTAAAAACCCTAGGTTACCTCAGCATCAGAGTTGAGGGTTATGATGGTAGGGTGTAACCCAGTGTTACACCTGTAACAAATTCAACCACACCTCTGAAAATTGCCATCTTAAACCAAGATGCCTGAAATGTGGAGAAAACCACATCACCCGTGACTGCCCATTAAAACAAAAGCTCGAGACAGCTTATTGCATCAACTGCAACATATATGGCCACATGGCAAACTATAGAGGATGCCCATCTTTCCCCAAACCCCCAAAAGGAGCCGCCAAAAATAATAGGAACTCCTACACGAATATCTATAATAGTTTGGTTAGACCAAACATCTCATATGCCCAAGCAACAACTGGAGCAAATAATGAAAGAAACCCCCCACAGATGGCGACACGAGAACCTGGGTTTTGAACACAAACTGAGACCAAAAAACCAAACCCCCCAACTAACAGATATAACCACAACAACTTTCCTAACTTTAATAATAGAAATAGCAATTTTTCAATTTTAATAATAATCAAAATAATAATAACTTTAATGTTCAAGCCACACTGCAAATGACTATGCATTGTCTAATGCAGTTATCTCAAATACTTTGCAATAATAATAATTTGAACAATAATCAAAAATTAAACCCAAACCAAATGTACGCCCAAATAGAGGCATCTTGCAATAATTTTAATCATGTATAGTTCCTCCCCGATTGGTCTCAGTTTGTGTTCATGGAACGCAAACGGATTGCTAAGAAAATATGCCGAACTTCGTATTTTTATAGAGAAGCACTCCCCGGATATTCTTCTTATACAAGAAACTCACCTGAGACCTTCTCACAACCTCAATATTGCAAACTACACATGCCATAGAAATGACAGAATTTCAGACGGACCGCGTACCGCAGGTGGAACTCTGATCCTCGTTAAAAACTCTCTAAAGTACTACTGCCTCCCCACCCCTCCACTTCGAGCTCTAGAAGCAACTAATATTATACTAACTCCCCCCAAGCATGATCCCATCTCTATTACTTGCATTTATATTCCCCCTTCTTCCGATGAAAGCTTATTTACAATAGATATCGAACATTTTATTCAAACTGCCAATAACTGTATTCTCTTCGGAGATTTTAACGCTACTCATAGCGCCTGGAACTGTAAAAATAATACAACCAGAGGAAGGCACCTCTTTAACTTCGCCAACATGCTAAATTTAAATATCGCCTATCCCCCTACCCCTACTAGATTTGGTTATAACTCTGCTAATACAATTGACATAGCACTAATTAAGAACTTCTATTACCCTTTCACCATTAACTCTATCGATGACTTATCGTCCGACCATAACCCAGTATTCTTATAAACTTCAGCTTTAAATTAGCAATTGAGCCCCCTAATTCCAGAGAGGTCTCCACCGACTGGTATTCTTTCAAAAATAATCTAAATAATAATCTTACTTTATTTGATTTTCACCCAAACGACATTAATAATACTAATGATTTAGAGCAAAAAATCTCAGAGTTCACCGATGCGGTCATCGAAACTCATAGCCACGCCTCCCGACCAATAGAAACCGACAGACGAAACTTCACTCCACTACACATTAACAGACTACTAAAACTCAAAAACCACCTCCGTAATCGTTATCACCAGACACTCAACCCAATTTTTAAAACATATTACAATAAAGCACAATCAGATTTCAAAAAAGAACTCAAAAAATACAACGATGACATTTGGCAAAAAAGATTAGAAGCACTTAACACCACAGACAACAGCCTATGGCGCACACAAAGATTTTTCAAAAATAAAAGATCCAAAATCCCTCCTCTTAACTGTGCAACTGGTACGGCAGTCACTGATCAGCAAAAAGCTAACCTACTAGCTACTAATCTTAAAAATAACTTTATTGGAAATGAACGCGAAAATGATTCCTATAACCATAACGACGATAATATTAACTCCACCGTAAACAACTTTCTTTCCACCCCTCCAACCACTAACATTGAACCAGCCCTTCCAGATGAAATTATTCATTACATTAATCATGTTAACGCCAAAAAAGCTCCTGGTAAAGACTTAATCACTAACCGCATGTTAAAAAACTTCCCCATTAAACTCATCCTAATTTTAACCATTCTAGTCAACAAAATTCTCAAATTTAATCACTTTCCAGATAACTGGAAAGAAGCCATTATTTTTCCAATTAACAAACCTGGCAAAGATCCTCACTTAGCAACTAGTTACAGGCCAATATCCCTTCTATCAACAATCGGTAAACTAACCGAATCCATTATTCTCCTTAGATTAAAAAATTTCATTAATTCAAATAATCTTCTTAATCCTAATCAATATGGTTTTACTACCAAACTCTCTACTTTACACCCACTCTTAAGATTAACTGAGCACATTTCGGAAGGTTTCCAGAAAAAGAAAAGCACGGGCGCGGTATTTCTGGATATCCAGAAAGCCTTCGACCGTGTTTGAATTAATGGACTCACTTTCAAACTAATTTCTTATAATCTACCTTCCCCAATGATTCACCTCATACACTCTTATCTCACTAACAGATCCTTCAAAGTTAGAATCAACGAGACTCTTCCAAATGAGCACCCTGTAAATGCAGGGTGTCCACAAGGTTCTTTGCTAGGCCCCCTGCTATTCAATCTTTACATTAACGATATTCCTGACTATTCACTAACAAAAATTAACCTCTACGCTGATGACACTGCCATTCACGCAACATTCAAAAATCTAACTACAATTTCCTTTGCAATAAACAAACACTTACTACATCTTCAAAACTTCTATGACAAATGGAAAATTAGTATAAACGTAGAAAAATCAACAGCCATAATTTTCACGAAAAAGCTTTCACTACCGCCACCAATCATCATGTACAATAAACAGATTCCATGGTCTCAGAAAGCCAAATACCTTGGCATTATTTTTGATACCCACCTTACATGGAAACAACATATTTCTTACGTTCGCGATAAGTTCCGGAGAGAGAATTATGTTTTAACTCTTCCCCCTAATAGGCCGGAACTCACATTTAAGTATAGAAAACAAAGTGCTTCTCTATACAGCCGTTATGCGTCCCATCTTAGCATATGCAAGTCCAGTTTGGGGTTATGCCGCTTAAACTAATATAAATAAACTAGATACCTTACAGAACTCTCTCATTTGTATGATCGTCAAAGCAACTCGATACATGCGCAATGACCACATTCGCAAAGATCTTAAAATTAATAGTTTTAAAACCCATATCCAGAATATTGCAATTAACTTTTTTACTCTCTGATTTGGATACAAACAATAATGTCAATATGCAAAACTTAATTCCTTACACTCTTAATGATAATACTAAAAGACCAAGAAGAATACTTCTTGATTCTTATAATCCTCCGTAATTTTTTAATCTTGTGCAATTTAATATTGCACACCCTATTTGCTAAAATTTATCTCTTTAACTTTTTTGTCATTAATCTTCTCCGGCTTTCCCCACTGGACTTGCTCCTCCCCATTTATTAATTCCTAGCCCTGAGGGCAGCCAATGAGAGTCAACTATCACTTTACCAACATCCAATCAGAGAGCAGCCTCTAAGCTCTCAGCCATGCGAAAAACTTTGAACATCTCCCATCCTGATGAAGCACGTTTGCCACGCCTCCCAGATTCCATGGACCAACCAATCACCGCCATGCCACTAAGCAGAATGCAAAACCCCAACCTCGCCAAGCCCCACATCGAAGTTATCACGACAAGGGATTGAGGCCTGAGCTTCAGTCCAGACGCCCAAAAGTAAACGTCTATCCAACGTCTATCCAAGGATAAAAAGCTATCCTGGTGGGAGCAGCAGTTAAAAAATTTAAAAAGAGAAAAAATTAAGAATTTAAAAAATTAAGCAAAAAATAGTCATTCACCACCGGTGAATGAACAACAGAGAAATTAGGGGGGATTGTAAGAGTCAAGGAGAATTCTCCTTGGCCTTTTGATGTTATCAACTAAATTATATAGTTTTGAATGTCAATAAGATTTAAATTATGAGTATGCGGTAAGTCTTCGTAAAATTTCTTAGCAAGGTTTTGAATGTAAGTTTTGAAGGCAGGGATTTTTAAATCCCTGTAAATATATGCATTTCTGACGTATCTGCCAGGTCTGACAATACTTCTAATAAAAGAATTTTGTGCTACTTCAAGAATTTTAATATTGGTATTTGCTGCATAACCCCACACAGGAGAAGCATAACTAAGAATGGGCCGCAAAACAGCAATGTAGAGAAGTATCTTGTTTGATAAAGTCATTTCAGAATTCCGGCAAATTAAGGGGTAAATTAATCTGAGTGCGTACCGGAATTTATTTCGCGCGTGTAAAATATGTTGTTTCCAAATTAATTTACTGTCTAAAATTACTCCAAGGTATTTAGTACTCTGAGACCAATGGAGCGGTGTGGAATATAGAGTGGGTGGTGTGCATGATTTCCTTCTCCTGGTGAAAAGAACAGCGACCATTTTGTCAACATTAATTTTTATTTTCCAATCGTTAAAATTTTTTTCCAGGAGCGAGAGGTGTTTGTTTAGAGCGCTAGTAATGGTGTTATGATTTTTAAAACAGGCTGTCACACGTGTCATCTGCGTAAAGGTTTAGCATTGTGTGCGCGCGGGTGCGTGGGCATATCATTTATGTAAAGATTAAATAAAATTGGCCCTAACAAGGAACCCTGAGGGCAGCCTATGTTAATGTGATGTGTGTCTGAAAGCGTATTGTTGACTCTGACCTGATAGTGTCTATTTACAAGATACGAATTTATAATGTGAATAAGAGAAGGTGGGAAGTTATATTTAATAAGTTTATAAATAAGCCCGCTGATCCAGACACGATCAAAGGCTTTCTGAATGTCCAGAAAGACAGCTCCAGTGGATCTGCCTCTCTGAAATCGAGAAGAGACTTTTTCTGTAATCCTTAGCAGTGGGTGGTTAGTAGAAAGTTTTTTCGTAAATCCGTATTGATTTGGGTTTGTAGCGAATTATAAACGAAGCAATGTCTATCGAAACGAAAGGAGTGTGTATCCGGGCGAATTAGTTAGACAGTTCACAATAATTCCATGAGATAATTTAGGTATAATAATGTTTAATTAGATACGAATTGCCGCGATGCGGCTTACATCCTACGATACAAGTTACACACACACACTTCACGATCTTTACAATTTTAATACAGATGTGCGCACACCAGCGCCCTCGCGTGGTCAATATTTCGGCACACACCCCACCGGTGAACAGAATGTTCACCCATTAAATATCGAACCACAATTAATACAAACAATTATTCAAATACAATTCTTACAAAGAAAATACTGATACAATACTAATAATCAAATCTAAATTACACATATTAGAAAGAAAAAAGTAAATATACATTAAAGTACACAATATAATGAAACTTAGATGACAAAGCTTCAATTTACAAACGAACAAATACTAGGATACATACCTCAAGATTTCACAAAAAATAAATTTAACAGAGATTAATTAATAATCTGTAATCTCCTACCATTAATCTGAAAAATATAAACAAATTAGTAGAAGTATATTATACAATTTCTAAAGGGTACAGCAATTGAATGGGTTTTTTGAAGAGACCTTTAAAAGTTTTTACAAGACAAGATCTAACGTTATCGTCTCTTCCAATAAATATTTCTTTGATTATTCCAAGTTCCCACAACAATTTTGATTTTACATTTCCTTCAACAAGAACTACGTCGTTTAATTTTAAATTCTTATGAACAGATGGTGTTTTAAAATGATTAGCTGGTTTTAACTGGAGCAAATACTGTTCTTTCCAGCGTCTCCAAAGTTGTTTTAAAAGAAGAGTTCGGTAAGTCTTTCTTTTCTTGTACGACTCCTTTGCCGTAGTGGCGTCGATCAGTTCGATGAAATGTATAGGATATTTAGAGTCACCATAACCTAACTCGAGGAAGTGGGCCGGTGTTAGTGGTTCCGGCTCTCCTGGATCATTCTCCACGTATGTCAATGGTCGATGATTAACGATGACTTCAACTTCTGAAAGTATCGTTGAAAGTTCTTCAAATGTTAGAAGTGCCCTGCCAAGTATTTTACGTAAAGGATCCTTTATAGTTTTAACAAGACGTTCGTAAAATCCACCCCACCAAGGCGCACGTTCAACTATGAACTTCCAGTGAATACCTTTATCTGAGACAAAATTTTGAAATTCACTGTCTTTCAAGATGTTGGCAAAATATGCTAGCTCCCTTTCAGCTGCTTTAAATGTACGTGCATTATCGGAGTATATTACCTTGCAATTACCTCTACGAGCGAGGAATCTCCGTAAAGCAAGTAAAAAACACTTTGTGGACATGTCCGACACAAGTTCTAAGTGTACGGCACGAGTGACTGCACATGTAAACAAAGAAACATAAGACTTGCGAGTCCCTTGATTGTCCTTAACAAGTATTGCACCTGTAAAATCAATTCCTACACTTTGGAAAGGAGGAGATTGGGTGATTCTATCTCGAGGCAACTAACCACTTAACTGGTCAGCTGGTTTGGCACTGTATTTTTTACAAACGAGACAGATTCGAATCATTGTTTTCACTAACTGACGACTCTTAGGTATCCAATATTTTTTCCGAAGTTGAGTCAAAGTTGCAGATACGCCACAATGACCAATTCGTTCATGTTCCCTAATAACAAGTAATTCTGTAAATTTACAGCGTCGAGGAAGAATAACAGGATGCTTTTCACCAAAGCATAAGTCTGCTTCAAGCAACCGTCCAGTAAGTTGTAATAAATTATTTTCATCCAAATACGGCACTAAACTCTTTATTTCAGAGCTAGATCGAAGTTGTTCGTTTTGTTTTAAGGCTAATATCTCAGCTGAATAAAATTCGGATTGAACACATTTAAGCCAAAAATATTCAGCATTTTGTATTTCATCTGCAGTAATGTAGAAGTCCATCGATTTGTAAATGTTTCTAGCATTGTTCACGAATCGGAAAACCCAAGCAGTCGTTTTCAAAAGTTTCTTAAGGCTGCTGAATCGATTTATGTCAACAAGAGCTTCCCTCTGTTGAGTAACTGCCACATGCACACTAGAACGATGTTCTAATTCTTCCGAGCAGAGCTCCGAATCTAAAATATCTCGGTGACGATTTGGCCAATGATCGGGTGTTAGTTTAAGCCAAGGTGGGCCATGCCACCACAGCTCATTCTGTGCTAACTTGACGGCAGATGTACCACGCGAAAGGAAATCAGCAGGGTTGTCCTTTCCTGGACAGTGTCCCCACTGCATCGGATCAGAGAGCAATTGTATCTCTTGAACACGATTTTTAATGTATGGTTTGAACGCTGAAGAATCGCCGCGTATCCAGTAGTACGAAATGAGAGAATCGGTTCAATAATATATATTAGCATCAAATTTGAGACAAGATGACACCTGTTTGGCCAACCTAGCTGATAATAAGGTTGCTGTCAGTTCAAGACGAGGGAGCGTCAATGATTTCAAAGGTGCACACGACTTTTTGAACAAATGAAACTAGTTTCGATTTCGTTATTACAAGTAACAAATTGCAAGTATAATATTGTTCCATAAGCTGATTTACTCGCGTCTGAAAAACAATGTATTTCACACTTTGATATTTCTTGATCTATGTTACCTAAATAGAACCGTGGTATCTTTATCTCAGTCAAGCCCTCAGCTTCGCTACTCCACTGCTGCCACTTGTGTCGTAGCTTTGGGGGAAGTTCAGAGCCCCATTCTACTCCTAGAGTCCAAAGTTCCTGAAGTAGACATTTCAATTTGATAACGAACGGGCCAAGAATTCCAATGGGGTCGAAGATGCGACCAACCACACTCAGAATAAATCTTTTCGATTCTCCTATACGGGACATAAACTTCAATAGATCCTTTGGATCGAAATAAATTAAATCATTTTCTGGATCCCAAGCAAGTCTTAAAACCTTAGTTGGAAGTCTAAGATCAATAGCACTAGTTTCAGAAGATTCCGTTTTGACACCTTGCTGCCATAACAAATTAAGTTGTTTCGAATTACTTCGCCATTTGCGCAATAACATGCCTGCGTCACTGAATATTTGCAAGCACTCCAAGGTAGTACGTAGAGCGTCCGGAACATCATTCTGACCACAAATGAGGTCATCAACATAAATGGAACTATTTAGCAACTCAAATGTATGAGGATATTGCTCTCTGTACTTCTTAAAATGATGTTTTAAAGTTGCTGCAAGAAGATATGGGCTAGGTCGAAGTCCAAAAAGAACTCTCGTGAAATTCAAAACGTATGGCTCGTTATTCAAATTATCAGTCCAGAAGAAACGTGTAAAATCTCGATCACGGAAATCTAATTCAATTTGAAGAAAAGCCGATTTTACATCAGCTGTAAATGCTACAGGACTTTTTCGAAAACATAAAAGCAGTTCTAAAATTTTGGGATGCAAATTTAGTCCCGTATATAAACTTTGGTTTAACGATGATTGTCCATCTTCATGTGCTGAACCATTAAATACTATTCGAATAGGACTTGTGGTCTTGTCGCCACGTATCACTGCATGATGGGGTAGGTAAAATCCCTGACTATCCAATAAGGAATCACAAGAAGCACGCTCAACAATACCTTCCCTAACATAGTCATCAATTACATCCTTATACTCGCAGAACAACTCGGGATCACATTTAAACCTACAAACCAACCCCTCAAAACGCTTACGTGCGACAGTTTTATTATTTTGTAGAGCCTCTCTCATACCTGGTTTCCATGGCAAATTTACACGATATCGACCATCTACGAAATTAACTGATTTATCAAACTCACTAAGTATCTCTTCATCCCCATTACCTAAAGTCATCGAACCCTTGTCAAGTATTCCTAAACTTTCTATCTCCCAAAATCTCCTTAGCTCAGTCGAAATCGATTCCTCTTCACTGTGAACCAAATGTACCGAAGTACAATCACTCCGCTCATCACACTTTCCCTGAAGAGACCATCCTAGCCTAGTCTCGACTGCAACCAATGATGAATCTAATCTTTTAATCCGATGTGTTAAAGACCAATAAAAATCGGAACCTATTAACAATGAAATTTCCCAATTCTCAGAAGATTCATTACAACTGAATGTTAGCCTAAACCCTTTCGACTTCATTTCTGCCCACGCATCTGGATTAGGTAGGCTAAGTGTTGCCTTTGAAATTTCCTCAATTTCCAATGCCTCAATCACAGTCTCTTTTCCGCTTAATACATTCCTTAGTCTAACCTCGACTTTACTACAAGTTTGTTTTTTAGGAGTTTTACAACCGAACGAAAAAATATTTAACCTTTCCGAACCCAATATTTTCAACCCCAACCACCAAGACACATTTTTTTGATGAACAACTTCTCACTTCCATTATCAAAAAGGCAAAATATCTTATCCGATGAAGAACGACCTATAATTTCAGCCTTCACACATTGCAATAAAACTCCACCTCTGTTATGAAAAACAGAATTTGAAGACGTAGTTTTAACGTCAACATTCTTTTCCTCCAAATCCAATTGCGAATTTTGCTTAGATTTTTCTAACTTAAAACAAATAGCACGTGCATGTCGACCTTTACAATACGAACAAACCTCTTTCTTGCACTTTTTAACATAACAACCAGTGTTGCAACAAATGAAACATCTCCCTTCTTTAATTAATTTAGCTCTTTTTTTCTGAACGCATAAATTCTCACACAAATCAGACTATTGTTTCGAAGTGTTCACCGATGAATATTCAAATTCCTCACATAGAATGGAAGGTGTCAGATTAGTAGCGCCCTCTACATTTGGTTTTCCATATTTCTACAATGACTTCCTCACGAACCCGTTCCATATTTTTAGTTACCGGATTACTTTATTCCAATCCCATTTACAGGACTGGATAAGTGATAAAAAGTATTTACACAGCTTGGTTGATTTTACTGAATAAAACTGAATGCATAATTAACAAATTGGTTTATTATTATTTATTGAAACAAATCAAAACAATGGTTAATTCATCATTAAGAAATAAATAAAAATTATGCATAATAATTTTAAAAAATAGTACATAATGATTTAAAAAAAATTTACAATTTGAATTTATTAAAAATTGACTTATATGAATAAAAGATCAATATGTTTGTTTGAGATTTTCCAATATATTAATATGAGTTTAAAACCCAATAACCCCTAGTTCTAAGTTTTGTGACGAACAATCCGGCAGCACAAAATGCTCTTTCAGCTTCAACTGACATCGGAGGAATTGTTTTAAGGCCTCACATAGTTTTATAATGCTTGGGATTTTTAGTCGAGTCGAACTACTGCATCTCTTGTTTCATGATTCTGTTCCCAGAAACGTTCTTTATAGAGCACGAGATGTCAAATGAGGAGAATTTTCCCCCGCTACCCACGCACAAATGGATCCAATATGGATCCGCCCGATTCCAATATGGATACGGAGCACACGCCCACCACGGACCGTGAACGATGCGAGACAATGTCAATGCTGGAAGAAGAGACACAGCTGATGCTAGATCGAATAAACTTTCTAGAGCTCACCCTGGCCAGGATGAGAAATGGCAAAGTCCAAAAGCCAAAACACGACTTTGACCGAATTAACAATGAGATAGAAGAGCACAAGAACCACTTGGAGCAACAAAAAGGTAAGTTGCTTTCACTTGGTTCTTGCCCTATTTCAAATTGCCAATTCCATAGTAATTTAAATGCCGTGCAAATAATGAAGCAAAACGAGGAAGAAGCTCTAAAGCTTCAACTTATTTTAGCCAACAGTATTTCAAATCTGAAAAATAAAGTTAATACTACAAATAAAACAGACGAAGTAAAATGTAAGAAAACCAACCGTGTAGAGGGCTTCACTTCGCCAACTAAAGTGGCGAAAAAGCAAAGGATTTTACAAAATTATTCTGTTGGTGTGGACGCACCTGTCAACGTCCATAATAAATTTAATGCTATAGCTGGAAGCAGCGCGATGCCGGACTCGGTCAACGCAGCGGTGCCAGTTGCCCCCCAAAACCCCCCAAGATCCCCTTCATCCATTTAAAATTTCAAAATAACTATAACCTGATTATGCAGGAAATTACAAGAAAATACCCTAAGTCCAGATCGAAACTGTCAGGAGAATACCTGAAGATTCTCGCCTCCACCGCGGATGAACACCGCGAAAAAACGGCTTTTCTTACAGAAAAGGGGGAGGAATTCCACGCGATTGGCCCCATCGAGGTCCGCCCACAGAAGGTCGTGATAAAAGGCCTTCCCATCTCCACCGATATTGACGCGATACGCGCTGACCTGACTGAGCGGGGCTTTAATGTAATTAAAGTCGCCCAGCTCACGAAGGCCAAATCAAAATTTAAACTCCCCATCTTCATGGTGGAGTTAAAGAAGCTTCCGGGCTCCCCTGACATTTTCCAGCTGGAAACATGCTGCTACCTATCCATCAAAATTGATTCCTTCAACCGAAGACCTGGTGCGACACAGTGTTACAACTGTAACCTGTTCCACCACTCTTCGAGTAACTGTCACATAAAGACCCGATGTTTAAAATGTGATGAGCCACACAAGACAGGTGACTGCCCCATAAAAACAAAAGTTGAAAACCCCACCTGCATAAATTGCCAGCAGAAAGGACACCTGGCAAACTCGCACCGCTGTCCAAAATTCCCGAAACCAAAACCGAAAAAGGGAGAAGCCTCCCAAAATAGGAAAAATAAAAATGTAAAAAATAGTAATATTTTTAGTGCTTCTTCTGCCATTGTGCAGAAAGAAGTTTCTTTTGCAAAAGCTGTCAAAAACGACAAGCAGATGGCGCCACCCCTCGACAAGTCCGAGCCGGCCCATTCGAAACCCGAAGCAACCCCCAATCTCCCCCTAAAGAAAATAGAAATCGCAATAATCCAAAGACTATCGAGTCCGAAAACTTCGGTTTTATGGACGCGATTTTAGAGCTCAAAAAATTCTTTACTGACTACCCATCTCTTTTAGAGCTGGGTAGACAGTTGAGAAATGCTCAGGGCAATGAAAGGGTAGATGTATTCTACCGTCATCTAATCAGCCTAAATTAATAGACCCAAGTTGCTTCGGGTTTAGATTAGCATCCTGGAATGCGAACGGAATAAAGTCACGCATTGTCGAGGTGCGTGACTTCATAGATAAACACCATCCCGATGTATTTTTAATTCAAGAATCCCACCTGGGACCGGGTGATAACATTCACATTCCAAACTACACGGTCTACCGTAACGATAGACCACGCACCACCAGCAATCTTTCGAGAGGCGGCACGGTAATTTTACTCAAGTCTTCCCTCCCCCACCACCACACACCGACACCGCCGATGGGTACGGTGGAAGCGACCTCGGTCATTCTCACCCCACCCGGAGGCGACCCACTTGCTATCACTTCACTGTATATCTCACCCAGCGTGAGTTATCAGCACATTCACACTGATGTGGAAGCACTTTTCAGCCTAGGCGGCGCTTCCATCATCTGCGGAGATTTTAACGCCCACCATACTTCCTGGGGTTGTCGGAGAAACGACAACCGAGGCAACATTATCAGAAATTTAATTGACAGTACAGAAACGCAAATTGTTGCCCCAACCACACCTACACGCTTTGGCTACAACTCCGCATCCATCATAGACTTTGCTCTGACGAGAAATATCCACTGGCTCAGCCAAGTGGAATCGATCGCAGAGTTAAGTTCTGACCACAACCCATTAATTATTTCATTCGACACAAACAGACGTTTCGCTTTTCCGAGGCGAATCGTTACTACAGACTGTGCGGCCTTTCGAGAACTCCTAAGTCCCGCCCACTATACTTTTCATCCAATCACTGCGCGCACGGGGGAAGACGTCGACACATAAGTTGCCGACCTCACCGACGCGATCATAAACACCCACGCACTCTCTTCTAAGCCGACTCGAAGTGGGAATTCCTACTACGTTTCAGAAGAGATCCGACAGCTCATGATCGAACGGAACAGAGCCAGAAAAATCTGGCAGTTCACGCGAGATCCGAGCGACAAGAGATTGTTGAACAACATTCAGGACAGAATACACAGGAAGGTCAAAGCCTTCCAAAACAAGACCTGGGAGGACGAACTTCGAGCTTTCGACCCCGACGACGGATCCCTATGGGAAATGTCGAAAGAGTTGAGAAAGAAGAAGTCCCCAGTCTACGCCATTAATGGCCAGGGCGGGATCGCACACACGGACTCTGACAAAGCCGAGGTGATTGCATGCTCCTTGGAAAAACAATTCCAAGGAAATAACATTACTCACTCCTTTGATTTCATTATTAACAGGGTCGTCGAAAATTATTTCTTGAACGAGAATAATTTTGATGCCCCCCTCTCCCCCCTCCCATGCCCTCGGAGGTTCTTAATTATATTAAGAAAGCGCAAATTAAGCGCGCCCCAGGCAGGGAAGGGATTACTAACAAGATTCTTCGAAATCTCACACTCCCGGTGATTTTTCAAATAACCAACATTATCTCTAATATTTTCATCACTGGACATTTTCCAGATTCCTGGAAACATGCTTCGGTGATCCCCATACTAGAACCTGGAAAGCCCCGTGGCGCTGCTGACAGCTATAGGCCGATCAGCTTGCTACCTGTGCTTTCCAAGCTAGCAGAGAGACTAATTCTCTCAAGACTTAATAACTATCTCACCACTAACAAGATACTAATCTCGCAACAGCACGGATTCAGGCCTCTGGCCAGTCCGTGGCCAAGGGCCAAGTCAGGCCAAGTCTGGATTCAAAAAGAAAAAATGCCCCGGGGCCGTTTTTCTGGACATCCAGAAGGCCTTCGATCGTGTATGGCATACGGGCTTACTCTATAAGCTCATTAAAATTAACGCTCCCCCCAACTTATTCTGATAATAAAATCTTTTCTAAATAACAGATCCCTCGCCGTCAGAGTCAACGACACTCACTCCTCAACAAAACAAATAAGGGCGGGGGCGCCGCAGGGCGCACTCCTTTCCCTCACCTTATTTAACATCTACATAAATGACATACCAAAAACACGACAAACGACCGTCTGCCTTTACGCGGACGACACTGCGATCCTTACACAAAGCGCAAACAGAAATTGCATCACTCACTTTCTTCACAGACACCTAGCAGAGCTAGAAGACTGGTATACAATTAGAAGGTGTTGAATCGATGGGGCTGGAGCTCCTGATCTCATGCTGAGATCTTCATCTCCTGTCGTTCACAATATGGTTGTCACTTTCACATTGGTTATTTGCCCATTTTTAATTTTAAAAAATAATACAATATAAAGAATTAAAGTGATTGCCAAATGGTTTTTTTTAAAAAATAGTACTAAGGTGTATAAGGAACTGGAAGCAGTATGTTTGCGTTTGGCTGTCGTGTGGGGTGAGACGATGTCTCAGGCGCCTGTCGGCTCGCCCTCCGAAGAGGGTTGGAACCGGCGGCATAAATCAGCTGCGCTGGGCGGCTGGGATAGGGAGAGACCGGCGAACCGGTTCTCCTTTCCTTCGCCGTCCGAAAAAATGGAGTGGCCGCAGAAGCGGTCGAATTTAAAGATCGTAGTGTAACTTTACGCTCGTCCAATGGGGAGGCAGCTACTGAGAAGGGGGTGGAGTCGGTTGAGAAAAAGTTAGACAGAGATCAGGGTGGGAGACAAGTCTCCCTGTTATAATTAATGTTATAATAAAATATTTCGGGGTCTGTTAAAATTAGGATCTGGGGTGTAAATTTCAATTTTTCTTAGAGTTCTATTGTCGATTGATTCTAGGTTAGTAAATAATTTAGTGTTAAATTTAATGGTCTCCCGCACAGTTGTGAGATTCAGCGCGAATCTAAGATCCGCGTTTCTCACAAACCATGGGGAGTTTGTTAGTTTTCTTATCGTTACATTTTGAGAAGTTTCTAGTCTGTTAATATTTGTTTTTGTAGCATGCCCCCAGACGGGAGAAGCGTAAAGGAGTACTGGTCTGAGTATGGAAGTATAGATAAGCAACCTATTTTTAATTGTCAACGGAGAATTCCGAGTAAAGTAGGGGTAATAAAGACAAGCTAAGGCTCGGAATTTATTATCAATTTTAGTAATATGATCTTTAAATGAGAGGTGTTGGTCCAACGTGACACCTAAGTAATTTACTGACTTTGCCCAGGGGACCGGGTGGTTTTGTACGTATACTGGCGGTGGCTTGTGAGTGCCGTGTCCTGCAGAGAAGAAGACTGCTTCGGTTTTTTCAGGATTTATGGAAATTTTCCATTTTTTATACCAGTCCTCTAGCTCTGCGAGGTGTCTGTGGAGAAAGTGAGTGGTGCAGTTCTTGTTTGCACTTTGAGTGAGGATCGCCGTATCGTCCGCGTAAAGGCAGACGGTCGTTTGTCGTGTTTTTGGAATGTCGTTAATGTATATATTAAATAAGGTGGGGGAAAGGAGTGCGCCCTGCGGCGCCCCCGCCCTTATTAGCTTTGTCGAGGAGTGAGTGTCGTTGACTCTGACGGCGAAGGATCTGTTATTTAGAAAAGATTTTATTATCAGTATGAGTTGGGGAGGAGCATTAATTTTTATGAGCTTATAGAGTAAGCCCATATGCCATACACGATCGAAGGCCTTCTGGATATCCAGAAAAACGGCCCCGGTGTATTTTTTCTCTTTGAATCCAGACTTGGCATATTCAACTACCCGGAGCAACTGGTGCGATGTGGATAGTTGAGGCCTGAATCCGTGCTGTTGCGAGATTAGTATCTTGTTAGTGGTGAGATAGTTATTAAGTCTTGAGAGAATTAGTCTCTCTGCTAGCTTGGAAAGCACAGGTAGCAAGCTGATCGGCCTATAGCTGTCAGCGGCGCCACGGGGCTTTCCAGGTTTTAGTATGGGGATCACCGAAGCATGTTTAAAGGATTCTGGAAAATGTCCGGTGATGAAAATATTAGAAATAATGTTAGTTATTTGAAAATCACCGGAAGGGTGAGATTTCGAAGAATCTTGTTAGTAATCCCTTCCCTGCCTGGGTCGCGCTTAATTTGCGCTTTCTTAATATAATTAAGAACCTCCGAGGGCATGGGAGGGGGGAGAGGGGGGCATCGAAATTATTCTCATTCAAGAAATAATTTTCGACGACCCTGTTAATAATGAAATCAGAGGGGTGAGTAATGTTATTTTCTTGGAATTGTTTTTCCAAGGAGCATGCAATCACCTCGGCTTTGTCAGAGTCCGTGTGTGCGATCCCGCCCTGGCCATTAAGGGCGTAAACTGGGGACTTCTTCTTTCTCAACTCTTTCGACATTTCCCAGAGGGATCCGTCGTCGGGGTCGAGAGCTCGAAGTTCGTCCTCCCAGGTCTTGTTTTGGAAGACTTTGACCTTCCTGTGTATTCTGTTCTGAATGTTGTTCAACACTCTCTTGTCGCTCGGATCTCGCGTGAACTGCCAGACTTTTCTGGCTCTGTTCCGTTCGATCATGAGCTGTCGGATCTATTCCGAAACGTAGTAGGAATTCCCACCTCGAATCGGCTTGGAAGAGAGTACGTGTGTGTTTATGATCGTGTCGGTGATGTCGGCAACTTGTGTGTCGACGTCTTCCCCCGTGCGCGCAGTGATTGGGTGAAAAGTGTAGTGGGCGGGACTTAGGAGTTCTCGAAAGGCCGCCCAGTCTGTAGTAACGATTCGCCTCGGAAAAGCGAAACGTCTGTTTGTGTCGAATGAAATAATTAATGGGTTGTGGTCAGAACTTAACTCTGCGATCGATTCCACTTGGCTGAGCCAGTGGATATTTCTCGTCAGAGCAAAGTCTATGATGGATCCGGAGTTGTGGCCAAAGCGTGTAGGTGTCGTTGGGGCAACAATTTGCGTATCTGTACTGTCAATTAGATTTCTGATAATGTTGCCTCGGTTGTCGTTTCTCCGACAACCCCAGGAAGTATGGTGGGCGTTAAAATCTCCGCAGATGATGGAAGCGCCGCCAAGGCTGAAAAGTGCTTCCACATCGGTGTGAATGTGCTGATAACTTACGCTGGGTGTGATATACAGTGAAGTGATGACTAGTGGGTCGCCTCCGGGCGGGGTGAGAGTTACCGAGGTCGCTTTTACCGTACCCATCGGCGGTGTCGGTGTGTGGTGGTGGGGGAGGGAAGACTTGAGTAAAATTACCGTGCCGCCTCTCGAAAGATTGCTGGTGGTGCGTGGTCTATCGTTTCGGTAGACCGTGTAGTTTGGAATGTGAATGGTATCGCCCGGTCCCAGGTGGGATTCTTGGATTAAAAATACATCGGGATGGTGCTTATGTATGAAGTCACGCACCTCGACAATGCGTGACTTTATTCCGTTCGCATTCCAGGATGCTAATCTAAACCCGAAGCAACTAGGGTCCATTAATTCAAGCTGATAAGGTGGCGGTAGAAAACATCTACCCGTTCGTTTCCTTGAGCATTTCTCAACTGTCTACCCAGTTATAAGAGAGATGGGTAGTCAGTAAAGAATTTTTTAAGCTCTAGTATCGCGCGTCCATAAAACCGAAGTTTTCGGACTCGATAGTCTTTGGGTTATTTCTGTTTCTATTTTCTTTAGGGGGGGTTGGGGGTTGCCTCGGGTTTCGATTGGGCCGGCTCGGACTTGTCGAGGGGTGGCGCCATCTGCTTGTCATTTTTGACAGCATTTGCGAAAGAAACTCCTTTCTGCACAGTGGCAGAAGAAGTACTAAAAATATTACTGTTACTATTATTAACAATTTTGTTATTCCTGATTTGGGAGGCTTCTCCCTTTTTAGGTTTTGGCTTTGGGAATTTTGGACAGCGGTGCGAGTTTGCCAGGTGTCCTTTCTGCTGGCAATTAATGCAGTGGGGTTTTCGATTTTTGATTTAATAGGGCAGTCACCTGTCTTATGTGGCTCACCACATTTTAAGCAACGGGTCTTTATATGACAATTACTCGAAGAGTGGTGGAACAGGTTACAGTTGTAACACTGTGTCGCACCAGGTCTTCGGTTAAATGAATCTATTTTAACAGTGAGAAAGCAGCATGTTTCCAGCTGAAAAATGTCAGGGGAGCTCGGAAGCTTCTTTAACTCTACCATGAAAATGGGGAGTTTGAATTTGGATTTTGCCTTCGTGAGCTGGGCGACTTTAAGAACATTAAAGCCCCGCTCAGTCAGGTCAGCGCGTATCACGTCAATATCGGTTGAAATTGGAAGGCCTTTTATTACGACCTTCTGGAGGCGGACTTCTATGGGGTCAATGGCGTGGAACTCTTCGTTCTTTTCAGTAAGGAAAGCCGTTATTTCTCTGTGCTCGTCCGCGGTAGAGGCGAGAATCTTCAGATATTCCCCTGACAGTTTTGACCTGGATTTCGGCCACTTTCTAGTTACTTCCTGCATTATCAGGTTGTAATTATTTTTGAATTTAAGGTGGATAAAAGGAATCTTGGGGGGTTTTGGGGGGCAACTGGCACCGCTGCGTTGACCGAGTCCGGCATCGCGCTGCTTCCAGCTAGAGCGTTAAATTTATTCTGGACGTTAACAGGTGCGTCCACACCAATAGAATAGTTTTGAAGGATTTTTTGCTTTTTCTCACCACCTTAATTGGCGAAGTGAAACCCTCGACACGATTGGTTTTCTTGTTTTTAATTTCATCAGCTTTGGGAGCATTTTTATCATTAACATTATTTTTCAAATTTGAAATATTACTTGCTATGAAAAGTTGAAGCTTTAGAGCTTCTTCCTCATTTTGTCTAACGATTTGAACTGCATTCAGATTACTATGGAATTGTGGCAATCCGGTATTGGGCAAGAACCAAGTGAAAGTGACTCACCTTTCTTGTGCTCCACTAGGTTCCTTTGTTGCTCTTTGTCCTCGAGGATTCGTTCGAAATCCTCCTTTGTCTTTCTGAATTTGCCGCTCTTCATTCTGGCAAGGGTCAGTTCCAAAAAGTTCAGTCGGTCTAGTACGTATTTAGTCTCCTCTTCGAGGAGTGACATCTTCTCGCGATCAGTGGTGGGTGTGGTCTCCGTGTCCATGTTGGAATCGGGCGGGTCAGGCGGTTTTTGCGAAGGTAGAGGGGGAAAAATTTCCTCGTTTGGCATCTCGAAAAAACACGACGTGCTCTCCTCAGAATGCAACAAAGTGATATACAATTAGAACTACCATAGAGGCTGGTCGCTGGTCGTCGCTGGGAAAATGGAACGCGAAACGTTCCTCCATCCCATATCTAATTTTGTGAATGTGGCCTGATGTGGGAGGGCCTTGATTGGTGAGAGAGTCCTGATTAGTTGGTTGGAAGTGGCAGGGAGGCGTGGTTACTGGAACGGTCTTGGCGGCAAATTTCTCACAGAGTCTTAGGAAAGTTCACTTCAGTTGGTCAAGTGAAATTAGAGGAGTAGGCACTCTATTGGTTGCACTGGGAAAATGGAACAAATCAATGGGGAGGGTCTAGAAAAACTAGCCTGTGTGGGTTTAAGAATTAAGTAAAAAAAAAAAAAAAAAAAAATTTAGCAAAAAATTGTCACTCGCCACACGGAGAGTGACTAAATTGATTGTTAAGGGGGGTTATATGAGTCTAGGAGAATCCTCCTAGGTCTTTTTATATCTGGCATAGGAATATAATTATTTAAATTTTGTACATTGATATTATCAATGTTGGGAAGATTATTGAAAAAATTTATGGCCAGTTTTTGAATATAATTTTTAAGTGGGAGTACTTTGATGTCCTTATAGATGTAAGAATTTTTAGTATATCGATCTGCTTTTACAATATTGCGAATAATCGAGTTCTGAGCCACCTCGATAATTTTAATGTTAGAGTCTGCAGCATAGCCCCACACAGGCGATCCATAAGTTAGAATAGGGCGCAAAACGGCAGTGTAGAGAAGTATCTTGTTGTACATATTTAATTCAGAATTCCAGCCAATTAGGGGGTAAAGTGCTCTAAGAGCTTTCCGGAATTTATCGCGTTTGTGAGTCAAATGTTGTTTCCAAGTGAGTTTTTTATCTAGAATGAGTCCGAGATATTTTGTACTCTGAGACCATTGTAGTTGTGTGGAATAGAGCGTGGGCGGTGTTGGTTGTGTTTTCCTTCTAGTGAATAGTACAGCAACTGTTTTGTCAACGTTAATTTTAATTTTCCAGGTGTCAAAGAAATTTTGTAATAGATATAGGTGATTATTAAGTGCCAGGGTTATTGTGTTGTGATTTTTATAGGTTGCGAGTGTGACAGTGTCATCCGCGTAAATATTTGTGCTGGTTTGAGGGTGAGTAGGCATGTCATTGATATAAATATTAAATAGTAGGGGGCCAAGCAAACTGCCCTGAGGTACTCCATAGTTGATGTTAAAGGTGTTAGAGAGAGAGTCATTTACGCGTACTTGAAAGGTCCTGTTGACTAGGTAAGAATTAATTATGTGAGTGAGAGCGGGAGGAAAATTATTAGTTATTAATTTATAGACGAGTCCACTAACCCAGACCCTGTCAAAAGCCTTTTGGATATCCAGAAAGACAGCTCCAGTGGATCTGCCTCTCTGAAATCCAGCAGTGATTTTTTCAGTGAGTCCGAGTAGTGGATGATAGGTTGAAAGATTTCTGGTGAAGCCATATTGATTCGGGTTTATGAAATTATTGTCGTTAGTAAAAGATTTGAGCCTGTTTAAAATAACATATTCAGTAATTTTGCTAAGAACACTTAAGAGAGAGATTGGACGATAGCTAGATGGGTTATGTGCATTTTTATCCGGTTTTTTAATAGGGAAAACAATTGCATTTTTCCAATTGTTAGGAAAATGCCTGAGTAAAAGAATCTTGTTAATTAGGTAGGTGAGAATGAGAAGAGTTTTAGTATTAAAATTTTTGACCATTTTGTTAGTGATTTGATCTGATCCTGGGGCTTTATTATTTTTAAGACGTCGAATGTATTCGCAAATTTCAGTTGGATCGGTAGGGGTGAGAGGGAGAGTCGGGGGAGAGGAGAAGAAGTTTTCGAGAGTTTTAGTAATTTCCTTATCAATTGGATGGCTTCCGTTACCAGGTCTTTTATTTTCAGCAAAGTTATCTTTTAATGTTATTGCAAGAATGTTAGCTTTCTGATCGTCACTATTTGCGACGCCAGAGGAAGTAGAAAGAGAAGGAATGTTAGGTCGGTTTTTTCGGAATAGTTTTTGACAATGCCAGAGACTGTTATCGCGAGCATTTAGAGATTCTAATTTATTTTGCCATGTTTGTTGTTTGTGTTTTTTGAGTTCTTTTTTAAGTTTCTCTTGTAATCTGTAATATTGTGTTTTGTGCGCGGGATTTAAAGTATTGTGATAAAGTTTTTTCGCTCTATTCTTATCGCGAACGAGATCGTGAATGTGATTTGGAGTGTAGGGATGGATCTTGTTTTCTATTGGTTGAGAGGCGTGTTGATGGGCGGAGCGAACGGCGGAGGTGAAAAGTTGAATTTTTTCTTCCAGCACATGGGGGTTGTTAATACCTGCGTATTCTTCTAGGCGTACCGTATTATTTAAATTATTTTTAAAGGAAGACCAACAGGTGGTAATTGCCCGATGGTTGTCATGATGAATTCGGGGAAGGAAAGAAAAATTTAGCATTACTGGGTTATGATCTGAAGAGAGTTCTGCTAACGAATTTATGGTGAAGGGGAAATGAAAATTATTTATTAATGCGAAGTCGAGAACATTAGCAGATCTGTGTCCGAACCTGGTTGGGGTGTCAGGATTAGCAATAGAGAGGTCATGGGTGTCTATGAAGTTTTTTAATCTGCAACCTCTAATAGAGTTATTTGGACAATTCCACATGTTGTGTGTGGCGTTAAAATCGCCAAAAATCACACAATTTCCGTTGGCCTGTAAAAAATATTCTAAATCTTGCGTAAAAAGTCGGTCGTCTGAACTAGGGGGAATATAGACAGTAATAATAGCTATAGGATTTAAGTTTTTAGGGGTGATGATAACGGTAGTTGCTTCGATGTGCTGGAGGTGGGTGGTGGGGACGTTATAATGATAAATATTTCTTTTAACTAAGATAAGAGTACCTCCTCTCGCTCGTCCTACGCCGATGAAGTCATTACGATAACAAATGTAATTAGGAATGTTGAGTGTGTGTGAGGGTCTCAGATGTGTTTCCTGAAGGAGAATTAGATCGGGGGAGTACTTCTCTACAAAAAGTTTAAACTCAGAGATTTTATTTAAAATGCCGTTTGCGTTCCAAGAGCAAAGTTTCAAGCCAATCTGGGTGTGACTAATCATCATCATTGCTATGAAGAATAGCCTCTACTAGGGCGTACAATTTTTTCTCTTTATTAGAGAGATTTCTTTTAGGAGGGGGAGTATTAAAGTCAAGAGCAGCAATCTGCTGTGTTAGTATAGCAAGTGTATTCATGGTTTGTTGAAGGGTTTGGACTATGGCAAATTGAGGGGTGTTTTCCGTTAGATTGTTGTTTTGCGGGATAGTGGGGATTTTTACATTACGATTGGCTTGAGCTTGCTGGGGTATCGCAGGAACTTCATTGCTTCGTGGTGCCATCTGTTGTGTGTTTTTGTTGTTAATTTGTGTTCTAGTGTTAGTTGCTTGGGCGTATGTAAGATTAGGTCTTACAATGCTATCTACTACTGTTGAGTAATTGTTTTTAACTGTTTTTCCTTTACGAGGCTTGGGGTAGAGGGGGCATTTGGAGTAGTTGGCCATGTGGCCGTAGGTTTTGCAGTTAATACAGTAGGTGTTGTCTACGCGTTTAATGGGGCATTCTTTTGTTTGATGAGCTTGTCCGCATTTAATACATCGGGGATTCATGTGGCAGTTTTGCGCGGTGTGGTTGAAGCGGTTACATGAGTAACATTGTGTTACTGCTTTTCCTTCGTATCCTTCGACGCGGATAGATAAGTAGCTGAGGTATTTGAGATCGAAAATTTTAGTGTTGTTAATGTTGCGGGGGAGTGTAACCATAAAAACGGGGAGCTTTTGTTTAGTTATTCTACCTATGAGTTGGGTAACTTTACAGTCGTGGAATCCTTGTTCGAGTAAGTCTTCTTGTATGTCTTCAATGTTACTGTCGCGGGGAAGGCCTTTTATAACTACTTTAATTGGTCTGTCCTGTTTTGGGGTGATGGAATGAAATTGGAATTTATTTTCTTCAACGAAATGAAGGAGCTTTCTGTATTGTTCCGAGTTATCGGAGTAAAGTTTGATAAATTCACCGGAGAGTTTACTTCTTAGTTTGGGGAAAGCGGTGTTAATTGTTTTCATTGTTCCTCTGATAGTGTCAGTGCATAAAAGATGCACAGGCGGGGGGAGAAATTTTTTAATTTGGTTCGAGTTGTCAACTGAGGTGTTTTCCTGAGTATTAGTTTGGGAGTTAGAAGTTCCTGTGATATCCTGATCGGGTAAGTTAGAAAAAACATTTGCAACTTCCAAGGTAAAATTTGAATTAGTTATTAAGTTGGGTTTTTTATAGTTTGCCTTCTGGAGGGTGAGATGAAGCCATCATCACTCTCTTTACGTTTATTACTATTATTATTAGAATTAGTTTAATGAATATTATTGTGTTGATTAAAGTTTTTTTACACAATGTATGTTATAGCTATTGAAATAACCAGTTTCATATCTAAATTCTATTTATTCCGGTTATTCTTAAATTGTAATCAAAAACTTCGTTTTTACGTCAATATCTGAAGATCTATAGTTTAGTTCTGCTTTAGTGTCTCTTACATTCGTTACAAGCCTAAGGACAGCTGTCTTTCGGTGATGAAAGGTTCCTGTGACTCATTCTTTCTTTTTTCGTATTCTTATTTAACAAATTCGCTAAAAACATTCCTTAAAATTTAAAACAATTATATATATATGCAAGGTTCTGAACTTCAGTTTTTGTTTGTGTCCAAAATCTGGCAATAACGTGCTTATTGTACACAAATTTAGCAAGTGGCAAGGTGCGTGTAAGTTACTGTAATTGCTATCCCAAAAAGTGGATGTACTTCCTAACCAGAGCTATTAAAATTTTTTGCTTAAATTGTGATGACATAAAATATTAAAAGAAAAATTGTGTGTGACACAAGTTTAGAGCGGGCTTTGAATATTCGAAGGCAATTTTAGGTACGTCAACTTTTTCTTGTAATGGATTTAGACATTATATCTATTACTTTCAGCAGGATTTCACTCACTATTATAAATATTAAGTTGACAAGTTTTTTGACAGTGAAAAGGAAGACGAAAAATGTAAGAAAAAATTACAATTTAAACGTATGAAACATTTTATTTTTTAAACAAAATCAGTCTAATTATGCTTTTAATTGTTTACTTTAACGAGTATTTTTCCATTTAAATATTTATTTTGGCGTATCATTTTCAATATATTGGAAATATTGGAGCAAAATTATCCTTCATACTGAATTTTACGGTAAGCACTGAAGCTAATATATTAACATTCAATCTTGATTTCTCACTTGTCCAAAAATCATTACCAACTGAAAAAACTCTTTCAGCTACTGCATTATTTTCAGGACAGCACAACGTAAATTCAACAAGAATAACTAAATTTTCATATGGAATGTGTTCCATTTTGAAATATTTTAAGTATTTTCACCCATCTTTTATCAATATCAGCATGTTGATTTTCCAATTGTTCTAATTCATTCGAAATTAAATATGCATTCAGTCGTCTTTCTTCTTCAAACAGACCATTGTCATCACTTTTAAAATCAGGCATTTCTTTCGATAAAAACTCAACAAAATTTTCTATATCTGCCCAATTTAATTGCGATGAAGTATAAAAATACCATAAAAACTGTTATTTCCTGATATATTTGTTTCAGATGAGAGAGAGAGAGAGAGATTCTTCGACATATTGGAAACATGTTTGTTTCGTCTCTGAATACACAGATTAACATATCAGTATTAAAATATTGAAAAGGAGGACAAGTAGGAGAACATTTTCCAAGAATGGACAGAACCTATATAAGGAGGACTGTCCACCCTAAAGAAGGACGGTTGTTAACCAAATAAATATAAAAATTATTGGTTAGCTAACACAAAACTTGCTACTCCTCCCCCTTTGTATATAAATTACGTTACATATAAGAGCCATCATAAGTCAGTAATCTTTATAATATTGCTTCATTAAATTATCTATGTATTTTTTATTTGCCGGTATCTGTTAACCGGTTTCTCTAGTGGAGTATTAATTATACATATATAAACGAAGTAAAGAGTTCTCTCCACTCTGGTAAAAATTTAAAAGTAAAAAAGTTTAAAAAAAACAGAATAATTAATACCTAAACACAAATAAAGTACCAAAAGATGGTTAAGCTCTTCGCGGCTACCTCTGCAATATTGAGTGGCATGTGACCTCCAAAAGCTGTGATCGCGTTTATGTAAATATAATTTATTTTTTCACTGAAGCCTATTGTGTTAAGACGTTTTTAAATATGGTAGCTTTATCCAATTTTTAAAAAAAATTTCGTCGAATTTTATCCAATACAAACTCTTGTAGGATGCTAAATATTGCCACAATTTAATTTTTCCGAGAGTATCAGAACCAAATTGTTACTCCTGGGATCTTTAACATGCCACATATTCATACGACATGCGTACCTACGATTTTCGCATCCAAAAAATCTATCGTCTCCAACTGGGATCGAACCCGCAACCTTAGGATTACGAAGCGAACATCCCACCTCTAAACTTTCTTTGTCTTCAGTCAATGTCTAAAACAATGTTTCTAAACATGAGGCATACGCCCTAAAAAGGGGCAATTTGATTCTTAAGATGTGAGGGGGCAATTCGAAAAAGGACTAATTTTGAACGTAAACGATCTATTTAAAGGTAATAAATATTTTTCACTAATTGTTTGTTTAATATAAGATAAATTGTAATAAATGCATTATAAATATCTCTCTGTCCGCGTGACAATAAAATATTATTTCCAAATACAATCCCACGCTATTTGTTTTGAATGGTATGAAATAATTAATGAAAGTGAAATAGCGAAGGTCATTTTCTATTTAAAGAACTTTTTCTCTTGAGATTCAATTTTTATTCTCCGTATTTTTCATATATTTTAAGACATTTTTCAAATTATTCTCTTTTAGTGCATTTTATGGGGATCAATGGCTTTGAATTGATTTTATCAGGTGCCTAACTAACTTAAAGCAACAAAAATACCGTAATTTTTCAAAAGGAAAACTGAAATAAAATTAACAGATTTTATCTGTAATTAAATTTAAGGACGCATGTGGTAGCGTATATGCTTAATATTATTCCTTTAAAATAACGCATGTTTAAAACTACTTATAGACTTACAACTAGAAAATGTCGATAAAAAAATTCTTTAATCTTATTATAAAAAAATTTTTTTAATTGAAAATACAGTGGATCTCAATCTTTCCTGAACAATGCTTTTTTTCTTCTCGTTTTTCTTGAAGTTTTCTTTATGATGGGAAAAATACTTAAAATGAGTAGAGTCCTAGGACAGCATACTGCTCTATATGGCGACAAAAGTCTTTCGCCAAATGGTGCCAAGAAAGAAACCGCGTTTTTTAAAATGCCATCAAAGACGAAAGAAAACGAGAAAAACCTGGTTTTTTAATTGGCTTCAATAGACGAAAAACGTCGAGAAAACGCGGTTTCTAAAATGGACAACATACGGAACATCAAATAAGAAATTAAATGCAAATATTTCCCAATTTTCGGACATCCATACCAAGATTCTATCAATCCTTCATTCATACAAAAACAATCATTACTTTCTTACCCTTTATTCAGAAGAAAATCCATTCGTCGTGTTTTTATGAAGAAAACAAGGTTTCTAAATCTGCATCTACAAGAATAACTGAAAAAAAAAAAATCGTAGCATCTAAAATACAACAGCGGGGGAAAATATCCGATGTGAATGCTTTAGGCTCATGAAAGAGCGATCTCCATATCTCTCAAACACAAATTATTTTCTAACTTCGGACATCAATACTGAAATATTTTCCATCGGTTCACTCACTCATAAGGCAATAATTTCTTACTACTTTCACTCAAAACAGATTACATCCGTTTGTCGAGTTTCAAAAGAGAAAAATGTGATTTCCTCACATTCAGTAAGTTTCTTTCAGCAGGCATTCTGAAAAATTGATTCTTGATGCGGAATCAAGCAAAGAAAGTAGGAAATGAAAACGGTGGCCTTCGCATGTGCGACCCGTTTTAGGTTTGCATTTTTACTTAGATGAAAACTGGATATTTTGGCAGGGTCGCTATATTGTAAACTTTATCACCAAAGTTTTGGTGCCAAAATGTTTGTGGCTAAGAAGTGCGCCCTCCTAGGATCCAACCATTAAAATGTGGGAGCGTCGCTATGCAGTGATCAATGCAGAAGACGTTGACTCAGAAACTGTTTATAATATAGAGCCATCTACTGGAAGATGGGCGAAATAAAAGATGTAGGAGAAAAGAGATGGCGACACATTAAAGGAAAATAAGAGGCTGGAACTCAATGCACGTCAGCTATAAGCCTGCGACCTTGATCACGAAGAGTCATATGACATAACATTCATAATCACAAAATAGAAAGAGGTGAGTTATCTGAAAAAAATTTCAAATTCTGGTGTATTCAGAGACGTTTTAAGCCATGAGCCCAGGGCATTTGCCTCAGTGGAGAGCCTTATCTCGTCTCGACTGAAGCGTAATAAGATCATGATTCGAATAATTTTAACCGTCAAATATTATTTCCGGTTGCATTCTCCGAAAAAATTTCCATTTCAACAATACGACAATTGGAAACAGTGACAGTGTATTCTTATGTGATGACCACCGTTCATGTATAGACCTAGGTCTATCGCCACACACCATCATTACTCATGAAGTCAAAGAGCGATAATCGGTCGAGCTGATTTGGGCTATTGTAAGTTGTTCAGTTTCGGATTACTTTTTGTACGAGTATTTGACGCCGTTTCCTATGTACAATCTACTTTTAAGTGAAATGGGTGTGGCCTACAGATGTGCAGAGGTCCAGGGCCTCAAGAACTCTTAAGACGTCCCTGGGGATGTCATACATAACAGAAAGCCCTCCACTAGCTCTAATCCTGTCGACCTACTAAAACGCTATTACCCACAATTCTTTCAAAAAAGTTAATTGCACTATATTAAGAACTCTAATAGTTAATGGATACGGCCTTGAGAGCAGGGGCGCTTTTGTGCTTAAGAAAGCTAGTTCCGTGTTCAATACGCAAGAGATTTGGAAGCAAAAAAGTTGGAGTGCGAAAAACCACAAAAATTAAAATTACAGCAAATGTACCGCCTTGCGAACCATGAGTGTTGATCTCACTGGGTTTCAGCAAGCAGGTTCAAGTAATAATCACACCAGCAATTATTCTATAGCAATTTTAATACGGAGATCACTAGGACAACAGTATCTACATATACATAACAAATTCCGTTCCATACTAATTTCGAACAAAACATTTCTCCGTTAATTTTACAGATAACGTAATGCAAAAGTTCTAAAAATAAAATAGTCCAATCAGCACAAAAGGGTCCTCTTTTCAGACTCCACCCACCTATTGTTTTATCGAGATATTTCGTTGCGGTTGCCTTCAACATCTTCCCCGTTTTTGAGTCAACATCGCTTAGATTCAAAAACATATAACACCTGGTTGAAGAGGTCAAATTTCTCTTGTACTTTGAATGGCTCGAACATACCCGTATACTCTAGGCCAGTGATCCGCAACCCCCGGTCCGTGGATCAAATGGTGCCGGGCCGCCTAAAGGACCTTAAACTATTGCCATTTTATTTAAAGTGGTGCTTTTCTCTCGTATTTGCGCAACTTTCCACAGAAATCACTTTTTATTCCAGGTTAAATTATTTTTATTCATTTTTGGTGTAACTATATTTCATTCTGAAGGCATATTTAAATGTGACTAAATTTAAATTGTTAAATCAAAAGAATCTTAAACATAAACAATCAACGTGTTACAACCTCAATGGGTCGTGGTAAAATTATCAAACTTGGACCGTACCGCAGCGATAAAAATGATGCGCAGCACTGCTCTTGGCAATACGTTACTGGAACCGTTAGGATCTAAAAGCGTATAATTAGAAATAGAAATATGGATTAAAAAAGTACAATCATTTAAAGGATCATCAGGGGTTCCTGTTGTATGCACTTCCAAGGAATAGATTCGTTGGATGGGGTTTAACGTTGTCCCAGTTCTAGTCATTTGTGTTCCACAGTTCTGATTTTGCCGTCATTTCCAGAAATCAGCCGAATGACCTTAGCTAAAGGCCAATGCATCCGTTTTTTGATGTCATCACATTTAGAACGACTTATCTCCGCCGTAGTTCTGACGACGAACCCTTTTTTTACCTTATTTTGAATAAGTAAATTAAATAAACTCATTTCTAAATCTATGCCTGAAATCATTAACAATTTTTGGCAAAATCTTACCATTTTACGTAAATTTACAGTATTCCTGTATCAATATCGGGGACGTCCAGGTTGCGATGTACCACGAGAAATATGGCTGGGGACAGAGGAACTAAATCATCAGAGTTTTCGGATAGGTAAGTAAGTGGCCTGGGATTGATGACAGATTCACAGTCGCACATTATTGTCTGCAACTCCTCGGTCATGAGATCGGTGTTACCGAGAGTCTTTCTCAACAGTTAATTTAACACACGAACTAACCTCTCCTACCAACCGGCCCACCAAGTGGCTGTGGGTGGATTAAATTTCCAAATTATACGTTGTATAGTAGGTAGTTTCAAGAATTTTCCCAGACAATGCCACTCAATTCCCCTCGAGTCTCGGGTTCCTCGAAAAATTTTTCTGTTGTAAGAATACATTCGTGGTCTCCCTCTCCTGGCAGTAAAACGTCTCAACGACAACAAAAAGGCGTCAGTAGACATTGAGGATGTCAATCCTAAATGAATGGCCCTATATGTTACGCACGTTGACAAAACAATGCAAGACTTTTGACCCTTCATATATAGGGCCCTGTTAAATCTTCACCCACTAACTCAAACACCGCTACGTCATTGACGTGATCGCTAGACAGAGACACTGCCTCATTACTTGGAGATTTATATTTATATCGTTGGTATCTTATACACAATTTATTACAATTTTCCTGACAACCCTTCTGCTCCTTAAAACCCAAAATCTTTCCCTTAATATTCCGAGTAGAATTTGTGTTCCAGCATGACATTTTTTTCTGTGATAGTATTCAATGAGCCATTAGTTTAAAAAAAACTTTCTCTCTCTAGCTAAAAGAAAAGGGTAAATAAATTCCGGATGGTCTGATCACTCGGTAATTCGAGTGTTCACCATTTCAATTCCCTCTTCTTCCGCAATGGCATTCACATTAGGAAACGAGTCGTCAGAGGGAAAAAAATTAGCTTGGAGAATTTTTATAAGAGTTTTTTTTCCGCGTGTTCGATCTCTTGAATAGTCAAATCTACAATATCTCGAAACTCGCGTTTTTTCTTCACGTTTTCCACATACCAAAACATCCACGAGACAAAATGAATGATTGACTAAAAATTGGAAAACTTAATGGCATGCCAAGATATTTCCCTTTCAATTGCAAGCAGTTTGCATAAGTGAACTTTTTTTTTTTCTCACGCTTCCCCTGAGGTTTCGAAAGCCAGGTGGTCTATAGGTTAGTTACTAGGAGGCTCAAGGAACCAGAAAGGAGCCTCCCACCAAAGAGAGTCGGAAAATGAACGAGAGTATTTACCTATCGATATCATATCTGCGGGGTTTGATTTGCCCGGTTCATGGCTCCAAAATTGAGAAGAAACTAGGCTGTTAATTTCATTTACACTTTTTGCCACAAAAACCGACCAATCACCACGGTTCTTCAGCCCCCAAAATGCTACTATAGAATCACTCCATGCAACAGTTTTTAAATCAGGTACATCCAAAGCAGCATACACTGAGTGAACCAGCCTCCCCACCAATACAACAAGCCATCAATTCCAGGCGAGGAATAGTCAAAGTTTTAAGTGGTGCTACCCTGGACCTTGCTCTGAACAATCGGTTTTTGACTCCTAAGGGCGTTACAGTTCAAATGTTAACAAAGGCCCCATAGGAGTTCTGGCATGCATCGACGAAGAGATGCAACTCTAAATTCTTATTTATTTCAATTTAACGTAGGATATCAACTTTCTCAAGATATAGTATTTCATCCCGCCACTTCCGAAGAATTTTTTGTATGTTTTCGAAAAAGGGTCATCCCATTTTAACTTCAGTTTCCAAGCTTCCTGTAACAGTACCTTTGATAACAAAGTGGTTGGACTTAAAACACCTAGAGGATCAAAAAATGTATGTACCATAGCCAAAACATTACGTTTACTTATCTCACCCTCCTCTGAATAATTACGGTTACATTTTAATGTTTCTTTGTCTAAATTCCACAACAGTTCAAGAAAAGAAGTTACACTTGAACAACGGGAATTATAGCGTCAGGAAACGCTACTTTCCCAACCCCGTAGGTAAATCATCCCCTAGCCATTACCTCTATTGCTTTATCTATAAAATGTTCTTCCACTGCGATATCGGTAACTCCAGTGAGACAATTGTCAACGTAAAACAAGTGATTTAATTTTTGGTTCACATCGTCAAAACGGGCTGGGAAATTTTCCAGGAGATGATGCATACAGGGAAAGAGTTAGAATAGGGAAAAAGAAATTCCAAACACAACTCGGAAGTGCCTGTAAATTGTATTTTATTCAGTTTGAAGGAAAAACGCCAAATAGTCTCGGTGTTCTGGGATAATACTGAGCTGAAAGAACGCATTTTCGATGTCTGATGATAGATCCTCCTATTCTTCCTTTAAAAATAATTTATTCAGGAAAAATTAAACAGTTTCTTTCTCTACATCACTTATCTAGAGAATTGATCTTCAAACTGTATTCCACAGAACCTTGGGGTTCCACAAGTCACAATAAATAAAAATCGGATAGAAACATTACAAATACGAAAGGAAAATGGATTCACGTTCGCATGAAATTCGTATAATCACAATTATCTAAAGAGGATATACTACACTAAAATTATAGATTTTATTTATACATAAATTAAAAGTTAAATAATCTTATTTTTATTATTTAAAAAATTAATTTTTTAAGGCTTTTTCTTCTTTATCTAGTATGTTGTGAATATACAATTGTTTGCTATCCTGAGTCCCACGTGGTAATTTTATACTAGTTAGTACAATGTTTTGAAACTTTTTACATTTGTGTGTGTGGGGCGAAAAAACAACTGTAATGAAGAAAATAAAAGAATTTATCGACGTCACAGATTCGATGCTAAAATTTAAATTTACGCTCGTACTCTTAAACTTTAAGTGTCAATTCATGCAAAATACACAGAATTTCTCAATTAGCTATGCACATTTTACAGAAATGTATTTAAGAGAAAATATTTCTCAACGCTAGCGGCAATAAAAACAAAATATAAAAACGAATTAAACGTGGAATATGAAATGCTACTGCAGATAATTTCATAATTTTTCACACACGCCAACATTTTGTGTAAAACATTTGTGAACACATATCAGTTACTAAATAAAATGCATGCGTAAGGGACATATATGGATCAAAAATCAATATTATCAATGATTAAATAACATTGACATTACATCATAAAATTTTTTAATAAAGGATAAAATACTTTTTAAAATTGTTTTTGCATACAATATCAAAAATATGTTTATCTGTATACTTGAGAAATATTATTCTAAAATATATTCTTCTAAGTGTGGAATGGAATTTCCCAAAACTTCTTACAGTTCTAAGCGTTCTGAGAGTTGAAAAAATTTGACCACTTATCTTTGTACAGGAATAAGAACTCTTACTTCTCATTCATCCCCCATCTCCCTAAAAAAGAAAAAAGAACTAGCATTTCTTTTATCAGTTTTACGAGTGTGACCTTCTCCGAGTCGTTAGCAAGTATCCCATTTCGTTGAAGATAGAATTTTGTTAAAAGGAGTACCCGAGAGAGAAATTTACTGCCCATGTTGGAGATCTTTAGACAAATATTTGTGGCAAAAGATTCGCAATATTCAACGAAATCTAGATGTCATGTAAGGTGTTAAATTAATTGCATTAAAGCGCCTTAAGGGGTTAATATACGTGATAATAAGATAATTAATTTTTTACAAAAATTCTAAGAAAAAGCTGCCCAAGTTAGTATATAAATTTTAACTGATCAGGAAAGGATAAAAAAAAAGTATGGCAAGTAACAGAAAGTAAGAATTTTAAAAACACTGCAAAGAGTAATAAAATGCTATATTTTTTGTTATAATTTTAAGCAGTTTTACCCATATGATTTGTGCGTGTGTTCACCTAATTTTTTCATATTTAATATATTTGTTGTCTGTTTTCCATTAAAATTACTTCAGAAATAGAACATTTTCATTGAATTTGACCTTTTTCTGGTAAATTATTCATCTGAAAGTGGCATAAACACATTTTGGTGAATAAGACCACCCGAAATGGAGAATAATTTAACAGAAATAAGAGTGTCCACACACATCTCAACAGATGGCGCTTCTTTTATAGTTGTCTAATAATGTTATTGGGTAATATTCTAGCTCAGTCCCCTATTATATTTGGCGATAAAGGTTTATTGCTGAACAGCGCAGAAAAAAAAAACGCGTTTTTCAAAATGGTCTCACACAGAGAAGAAAACAAGTGGTAAAAAAGCGGTTATCAAAGTGGTGTCAAGTGACAAAAAACGCGTTTTTCTAAAATGGACAAATAGGAAACATCAAATGAAAAACAATTAACACACACGCATATATATATATATATATATATATATATATATATATATATATATATATATATATATATATATAAACTTTAAATCA
>BMAU01004600.1:0-13238 GCA_019973935.1 Trichonephila clavipes
ATATATATATAGACTATATATATATAGACTATATATATATTTAGACTATATATATATATATATATATATAGTCTAATTCTCTACAGACAAGAGATAAAATTTCACCAATCACATTCGAAAAAAACACAGATACAGTAAAGAGATCATACAATGAAGGACACTAGTTTAAAAATTATAAAATGGATGATGCAGTATTATAAACATTCTTAACTTAGGACAGCTAATATATAAATTATATAAAAGTGGGGTTGACCACGTTTTTTGGTCAGTCAACCTTCTCCCTTTATGTAAATAATACTGAGCAAAAACCTATTGAAAGTAATGGATAGGAATAACTAAATCCATTACAAAATAGAGGTAACTTACTTTAAAATTGCACTTGAAAATGCAGATACCACGCTAAATCTGAGTGCAATAAATAAGTTATTGCCAGATTCTGGACCCTAATGCAGATTTAAAGCATGTGAATGGCTGAAATGTAGCACATAACAAAAGTATAAAAAGAATAGAAACAAAAATTAATAAAAGAGTTACAAAATACCATAACTTTAGTGACACTAGATTACATATGAATTAAATAACAATAAGTAATTTTATCTAATAATAGCAAATGGAGGTAACTATAACTATGAAATGTGTAAATTTATAGTATTAAACCATTATTAATCTAAGAATTTTTAATCCTTACAATTTTGAATAGCTTTATTCATATAACTATTAATAAAATTAATTGGGTATTTCTGATTTAAGCAATATTTAGTAAAATGTTTATAGTTATTTATTATTGTTGATTTTTTGACACCAGAAATTTATTGTGTTGTATAAAATTAATAACAATATTTCTGAATATAGAAATATGTACATTACTCTCCCAATACGGAACTTTTATTATATTGAAATTAAAAATCTTCTTTTATCATAAATATTAGAAACTATTACATTATATATATATATATATAAACAAGACACTTAATGCAACATACATAAATAAAGTCTCATAAAATTTATTGTTCCTTAAAAATAGTCTGCCTCACGAAGTCTTTTTTCTTGTAAACACAAAATCTCCATCTCTATACTTTTAACAAAATTGTTAGATTAATATATCACATCATGAAATTTTCCTTCCAAAATAAAAAAAAAATCTGCATGAATGCATAACATTTTAATGTAAATGCACAATTTTTTAAGTGCACTAAAAACAGCATTGCTACAAATGAAATATAAATCTAACATTGACTCATCCGATCAATTTCAATATTTTTTTGAAGGATGCTTTTTCCTCATATTTCAAAATATTGGTTAAATAGAATGAGAGTTGTAAAAAAAAGAGAACAACATGTTTCCAGAAAAGATGAAAAATGCGGAGATTAATTTCAATTTTCTTAAAAGGATGAAGAATACGGAATATTTTACCATGGAGAGAATATTAGACCTGTTTTGTAAAGGAAGTTTTTACTTTAAAAGAGAAAAAGGAATTTTTACTTAAATCATTATCAGAGAAATAGAATTAATTTTTGAAATTAATAAATTCAAAATGATACACATGAAAAATACGATTGTTACAGTTAACATTCTTTGAAAATGATGCAATTTTTCCTACGAAAAAATTGAGTTTAAAAAGGAGATTTTTTTTTTTTTTTTTTTTGTGAAATAAGACTTTTTTTAAAACAACAACAACCAGAATTTAATTAAAAATATCATGATCTTGCATTTTAACCCTTTATAACTTGAAATGCAAATTGAAAATTAAATTAATCTTGAGGTCTGAATCTCTTCTAGTTACTTCCCAGACATTGAGAGCACTTATAATTGCCAGTCATTTAGAAGTAAAGGATTTGAAGCCACTGTTTTTGGAAACATCGCCCAATTTTACATTCTTCTCGAAGTTGATTAAAGCGATCTACATCTCCAATAATCTCATTACATCATAGGAGGGGAAAAAGCTTCCCATTAATAATTAAAAATTAATGAAGTTAGTGGGAATTATACTTAATACGAATTTGTAAAGGGTTAAGGGGACATGCTACAATTTACGCAAGATTTTTTAATCTAAGGATTTTCAAAATTTTTTTGGTTGCATTCCATGTGCATATACTATGTAGACAGATTTTGTGCTCAAAATTTCATAAAAAGCTAGCCATTTTATTTTTTTATGGAAAACAAATTGTGAGATGATTTTAAAATGCTACTCCTCCTAGAAAAATTTACGTACATGCGGGAAATTTGATTTGCAAGTACGCCAAACTATGTATAACAAAAAGTTGGTAGGAGTTTTGCGATAACATGGTTGGTGTTCGTACAATACTTCTTTTATGAATGACTATTGAAAATTCCTTAAAAAATGTGTAAAAATAATTCTAAATTCAATTATTTTTGTAAAAACTACTGCTTTGATTCAAAAATACATACCAGCATTTGTTACATGTACTATTAGCAATAGGTAAAAAAAAAATCAAAGCACTAGACACAAAAAGAAAAAATGTCTTAGTATTTTAAAAAAGACAAACTAATTATTTTACCTTTCTGAGATAAGTAAGTTTAAAGTTTTGATTTCCTTATAGTGATGTGAATAAAAACAAATGTAAACGCTATCATAATTCTACGTTTTTTTTTTAAGTTTTGAGCTTTTAAATTGTTTGAGGTTATGGAAAAGTATATGAAGAATAATTTAAGCTAGAAAAACTACATTTGATTTTTTCACAGAATTTTGTTAATTTAATCGCACTGTGTCCTCTTAAATAGTTGACCATGCTATGTTTTTTTGTCCGAGAATTTTTATCCTTCACAATTCAAATATACAGAAATTACTTTTGACTTGTGCTTCCGCGACTTACGCGAACCCGGAGTTACATGATTTTTAAATCGCGTCAATTCAACCTCCCCGATGATTCCAATGACAGAGCCTCATGAAATTGGTAATGTGATTGAAGAAGTTATCGCAATCTTGACAGGCAAATAAATTTAGAAATGAGTAGTGATAACGTACAAAATTGCTGGATTCTTACAATTGAGAAGTGGAGCTGACAATTAATGAGCTCATAGAAATGTATTAGCAACAACAAGACATTGAAGTACTTCTTTCATCCCAGTTCAATCAGAAGATCGAATCAGGTCGGAATTTGATTTTGGGCCTCCGTTTAATTAAAAAAGGGTTACAAATTTATGAAAATATAGACTCCAACAAAGAGCGTATTTTTTCAACAAAACGAGAAATAAAACTATTATGAACATGCTATGAAGAAATTTTAAGTGGAAACGAAATTTTTGAGCCGGCTGACTACCTTATTAGGTTTTATGTGAAACATTTTACTTCAAAATGCAATTTTGTATAGTGTCTCGAGTAAGAATTTACCAAACATTTTTTTCTTTAATTAAAATTCTCTTTCGTCTCCGACCTTAACTAAAAACAATTTATATGCATTTACATACGAAATTATGCTCTGACTCACGTAAATTCGACTTACGCGATTAACACTCGTCCCACTTATCGCGTAATTTAAGAGTATTACTATATATATATATATATATATATATATATATATATATATATATGTATGTATGTATATAATGACGTTGGCCGGTGTTGGTGTATTCGTTCATTTACATAGGGGGTTTCACAGAAAACATCATCAGAGTGGACGTTCATCTTACTGTTTTGATATGAAACAACAAAGGCATTACGACTTCATAATAATCATACGAACACACAAAGACATAAATTATAAAAGAGCCACAGCATTTGCACATATTCAAGACGATGAGTTGGAGGCAAAGAGAAGGATCACAAAAATTTTCGCTTTCGCATGACAATCGCGTGACTGCTTTGTAATAAGAGCTTTGACTAGTTAATATGCGCGGGGCAGGGATTTCGGATGCTAATTGATTACGATTAAGATGAAGGCGTTAGTTTTGAACCAATGAATTAAAGCTAGTTTAAATATTATTAAAAAGAGTTAATTAAAAGGATGCTAGAGGGAATTATATATATATATATATATATATATATATATATATGTCAGGTTTGAAAAGTTTAGGTTCAAAATTAAGGAAGTAATAAATGAAAATAGAGCGAACTCTTTTACCATCGCGTAAGGATTTATGAGTAAACAAGCCTGTTAAAAGGAGCAACGAGCGCTGACGAAGGCGAACGCATACTAGGAAGGACTTGGCTGGTGTCTCCTCGCTGCAATGTTGTATTTTGGTAACGCCCGGTTGCGCGGCAAAAGGTCCGCCATGTTAGATCATATATGATGAAAGCGTAATAAAGGAATATTGTGAAGATGATGATCTCCTTTATTTTACCAGCAGGCCTGGGTCCTGTCAAGAGCCGGTAGGATGAATTAACGAACTGCAAAAATACGCGAGGAAACCAAACGAATTAACTTCAACAATTTTTTTTTCGAACGAGCGACTGCATTGAAAACGATACTACCATGGAAGACGACTTCTTTCCGGCAGGAGTCACCAGTCAACACATCCAGGGAAACTTTCTTTTTCCCTGAATTTGATCTTAATAAGTTTAGTAGTTTGGAGAGTTTTCTTGAATGTTTTGATAAACAATGTTTGGAATATCAAAAAGACGAACAATGGAAAAAGCAAAATTTGAGTGGGATGATGATGAGGAATTCTTTTCATCATTAGAGAAATTTACCCTTTTTTCATCTCCTAACCAGATACAAAAACGTTGGGGCTTAAGAGAAAGTTTAAAGGTGAACAGAAAAGACACGTCCTGTGACAAAGTAGATAAGTTTATCGAAGAAATGAATAAACATTTTTCTGATTTGAAGATACTGAACTTATCATTGATTAGTCTCTAAGTCAAGACTTGGAATCATCTAAATATTCCAAAATATGAAAGAAATAATTTTTGATGAGAAATGATGTATAATTCTTGCAGGTGTGTATCAATTTTTTCCGATGTTTGAATTCTTATGCACATATATTTTTATAAATCTGTATATTTACAATTTTTTTGATATATTAAGTGATAATTAATGTTGTAGATATGTTTTGAATAACATTTGAAAAACATAAGGTAGTTATAGAATATAACTTTCATTAAAATTTTTATTTGATATTTGTCACATTTTTTTTTTATCTTTCAAATTGAAAAATATTTGATCAAAATAAATGATTTTTTTTTATGTTATCTTAATTATAAAATGTTTTTGTTGTACACGCACATTCATTTTCTTGTGTAGGTAGACATGCAATTTTGTAGATAGATGTAATATGTATGAATATTCGATAGTTTATATAAAAGGTAAATTAAATGTTGAAGCAGACATGTTGTCGAGGAACCCTGTATGCCATTATATATCACCCATTTGTCATTTTTTAAATACTGATGAAATTATTAAATACCAAAATTCAGAGAACATTAATGATCCAAAATATATAAAAATTAATGATGTATTAACAGTTAAGAAAAAGAATTTAATTAAAATTGTAGTACCGTTATCTTTGAGAGAAAAATTAATTATAACTGCACATGAACAATTTGGTCACCCAGGTGTAAAAGATGTTAAAATTAATTTCTCCAATTTACTACTGAAAGACATTATATTAGACATTTCAAATTTTGTTAAATGTTGTGAAACATGTCAATTGAATAAAAAGTCTACACAAAAAAGTATGGATTATTGCAAGAAGTTCCTGTAGCAGAAGAACCATTTGAAATGATCTCACTAGACACTGTAGGAGGATTTAATTATCATAATTCACAAAAAGAAATACCTGCATATTGTTCTGGATCATGCTACCAGATATGCTTGGACATTTCCATCCAAAAGTGTCACTTCTGAAACTTATACAAATTGCTTAAAACAAATTTTTTTCAATTCAATGCCCAAAACAACTTTTAAGTGATAGAAATGCTGCATTCACTTCATCTAAATTTAAGAAATTCTTAAAACATCATAATATTAGACAATTACTAACTTCAGCAAATAGACCTCAATGCAATGGAAAGAATGAAAGAGTTAATCAGACATTAGTAGCAAAATTAAGATGTAAAGTTAATTCAACTACAAAAACTCCTTGGACAAAATTATTAGAACAAGTTACATATGAATACAATAACTCGCCACATGATGTTACTGGCTTTCCACCTGCATATTTAATGTTTGGTTTTTGCCATATGATTCGCCATTACCTAATCAAGTAAAATTAAACTATCCACCTATACAACAAGCTAGACAAATTGCAGTTAACAGAACAATTAAGCATCATAAGATAAATAAACAAAGGTATGATAAACATTATGTTGATGCAAAATTTAAAGTTGGAGATTTAGTTTATATCAAAATTTCTCATACCCTAATTCAAGTAAACTTCAATCTCCTTATAATGGTCCTTTTAAAGTTGTCAGGAAACTCTCAAATGTTACTTATGAAATAGATAAACCAAATCAATATACAGGAAAATTAACAGATATTGTTCATTCTACAAGATTAAAACCATTTCATTCAAAATCCAATTTCCAATTATGCTAAATTCTTATTTATATTTGTTATAGAGTTTGTTTTTCTCAAACTTTGGGGGGAAGAAGTGCATTGTAATTTTAAAAGAAGTGCATTGTTATTAAAAATAAATAATAATAAAAGTTGTGTTTAAAATTTGAATTTAAGACTTGTTTACATTATGAAAATCAAAATTTAATGTAAGTGAATTTGTATTGTATCTTTATTCATAATGAACACATTATTGAAGACTATTTAAAAAAATAACTGAATTATGGACTGTATGAAAACATTGTGATGAGGTCATTTTACGATACATTGTGTTATAATAATTTCATTGTGATTATTTGTGATAAGTATATTCTGAAAGTTAAAATATAGTGTATGTGATGTTATGAAGATTTTATTATGGTTGTATGTTTTTGAAATGAGTTGATTGAGTAGAGATTCTAATAATAAACAAAAGAACTGTGAGATAAACAATAATTGGATGATGAACATTGAACTATGATTTTCCAAGACAGGACTGTGTGAAACATTACATTACATTGATTGAACTTTTTATGTACTTGATATATCTGAAATACCCTTATTTTTTCTTTGCATTTTATATTTCTAGTGATATTTTGATATAATGTTGATGTTGTGTTTATTTTGATAAATTTCTGTGTTATAGTTATGTAAAGCTCTAAAATCATTTCTGTTAGTTACTCCATGTATGTCTTTTTTTTTTTGGGAGCATTATTCCTAAACTCATTTTGCTATTACTTATTTTATATCTATTCTTTGTATGTATTTACTTTACCATTATTCCTAAAATCATGTTATTCACTCTATACCTATTCTTTCTATGTATTTATGTACTCATTATTCCAACATTCAATACAATTTTGAAGTACTTGTAACTTTTCAACATTTATCACTTTATTAACATTGTTTACTATTGATGCACATTTAGTGAGAATTTCACTTGATCTTATGTTATGTTGTTTAGCACTACTATATTTTTGAATGTCTAATGTGAACTATTTTTATCTTATGTTGTTTTTTATTAACCTCATTATTATTATAGTCATAATGGAAGTATTAGATGTGTGATATTTTTCAGAAAACAATTCTATGTAACACCAAGTTTTATACCAAATTTTTGATACTTTGTTATTCATTATTGCTATTTTTTTGTACATGTTAGGATTCACCAGCCCACTCTTTTTTACACAATTATTATATCTTCTAGATTTTTATTTCATTTAGGGAATTTGATATCATTGAAATATAATTTTTTTCCCTGGGGACTTGCCAGTCAGAATTGGCCAATCTGGCTGTGCCAGACTTCAGCGGAGGGGGGGAAATTTGTCAGGTTTGAAAAGTTTAGGTTCAAAATTAAGGAAGTAATAAATGAAAATAGAGCGAACTCTTTACCATCGCGTAAGGATTTATGAGTAAACAAGCCTGTTAAAAGGAGCAACGAGCGCTGACGAAGGCGATCGAATTTTTTCGTATTTTCTTGATGAACGATTGATTTGCTAGCTCGGACGCTGACCAGTGAGGTTGAACTGCAAACGCTCTCCCTCTGCTACTACGACCGACCGCCACGTGGCATATTGATTCGGCAGTATCTTGTTATTTTCCCTCCCCATATTGATAGTGCATCTATTATCTACAGCCCTTGTCAGGGCTAACCTGCTTGAGCAGACACTGTAATTCTCCCCTTTTTTTTGACCTGATAACAAATAGAAATGGATAATCGAAACGAACCCACGGATATGGACTTAATCGACTCGCCCAGACGAACACCAACTCCTCCACCTCTTTCGGCATGTGAGCAGATTTTACAAACCAAAGCCCAGCTGCAAAAGATGGAGACTTTCAAAAGTTCAAGCTGGCCTGCATCGCTGAACTTCAAGCCATGCCCGATCACCACCCGGATGAGCCTTTCTACAGACGTGCCGTTTCGGAGCTTCAAGAAAAATGAAGAAACAATTAACTTGGCGGTAAGTGATTTAGCCTCATTTCCTCCTTGTGTTTCCTGGCTGCCCTCATCATGATTCAGGATTGAAAATTATTACGCCTAAAACTCCCCAGATGTAACTCCTACTAAAGAGTATTAAACCTTAATAGTAACAGGATTTCCAATAAACGAAAAGAAGAATCGGACTTTTGAATATCCTCCCTCTAAGGAAGACAACTAAAAAGCAAATTTTAAATATTCCAAATGATAGCATTTCGATTTCCCCAAATAGATTTTCCTTACCTAGTGATAGCAATATAGAAGAAATCACAGGTTCTCAAAACGCTATTCCGTTGTTACTCCCAAACCCCCATCGGCCACTGGCCCTACCCCTTCCGGCAATCAAAACCCCGTTAGTACGCTTCCCCAGTCATGCTTAGAATCACTGAAACTGTCAGAAGTCAAATGAAAATTATTAATGAAAAGTTCCCTAAGATAAGATCCCGTACAACCGGAGAATTTATTAAACTTTATACCGATAACTTTAGAACAATTTCATGAACTGTTAACTTTTGCAAAAAAAACTAAATTCCAATTTTATGAAATTAAACCCAAAAACGAGCGCCCCATCAAGGTTGTACTGAAAGGACTGCCCCGCAACTTCAAGGTCGAAGAAATTCAAGCCGACTTAGAAGAACTAGGCTTTACCCCTGAAAAAGTAAATCAGCTAATAGGCCGCCGTAGTAAACAACCTATCCCGGTATTTCTGGTGACTCTCCCAAGAAGTATTGAGAATTTAAAAATCTTCCACTTAAAAACCCTAAGTTACTTAAGCATTCGTGTGGAAGGTTACAACGGAAAAGGTGTCACGCAATGCTACACGTGTAACCACTTCCATCATAATTCAGAGAACTGTCATCTAAACCCCCGCTGCTTAAATGTGGTGAGGGACATATTACGCGTGAATGCCCAATAACCGAAAGGCTAGAAACTGCCTACTGTATCAACTGCGAAATGTACGGCCACATGGCTAACTGGAGAGGATGCCCCTGTTTCCCAAAGCCCCTAAGGGCACTGCCCTGAATAATCGTAATTCGTATACTAATGTATACAATAGTATTATAAGACCCAATGTATCCTATGCTCAAGCCGCAAATCCAAATAAAATTTCAACCAACTTTAACTCCCAAAATAAACAACCGATGGCACCAAAAGGACCTGTGAATTCTGCTCAAATTGAGGCCAATAGAAATCCCTCTGCAAATAACAGATCCATTCCAAATTTTAATAACAAGTCTAATAATAACTTTAACGGATATAACTTTAACGGAAATATTTTTAATAATAATAATTTTAACTTGCAAGCGACCCTACAAATGACTATGCAATGTTTGTGCCAACTTCTCAATTTACCCAAGCCATAGCTACTTCAAATCCTAATTTCATGAATAACTTTAACCAAGTGCAAAGAGCAAACAATAACCCAAATCAAATGTACGCCTTATTAGAGGCCTCTTGTAACAATAATAATGGTTAAGTCCCCATTGGCCTCAATTTGTGTTCTTGAACGCAAACGGACTGCTTAGACGTAGAGTAGAGCTACGAATTTTTATAGAGAAGCACTCTCCGATATTTTTCTCATACAGGAAACTCATCTGAGACCATCGCACACTTTTACAATAGCAAATTACACTTGCTACAGAAATGATAGGATCACTAACGCAACGGCCGCCGGCGGAACTCTTATTCTTATCAAAAAATCTCTTAAACATTACTGTCTCCCCACCCCACCTATGCAAGCTATTGAAGCGACTAACATTATTCTAACTCCCTCGATCATGACCCCGTTTCTATTGTCTCTGTTTACATTCCCCCTTCCTCTGACGATAACTTATTTACAATAGATTTAGAATATTTTCTCCAAACGAGTAGTCATTGTGTCGTCTTCGGCGATTTCAATGCTACTCATAGCGCTTGAATTGCAATGTAAACTCAAACAGAGGCAAGCATCTTTTTAATTTTGCCAATATCTTAAATCTGCACATAGCTTTTCCTGACTCTCCCACAAGATTTGGCCATAACTCAGCTAATACAATAGACTTTGCTTTAATCAAAAACTTTTACTACCCTTATACTATTAAATCTATTAATGATCTATATTCTGACCACAACCCTGTTTTCCTAAATTTCGATTTTAAACTTAAAGTGGAATCCTCAAATCCTAGAGCAATTACCACCAACTGGAAGGATTTTTAGAATTAATTTAAATAATAACTTCTCTCTTTTAACTACTATCCGAATAATATTAATAATACCAACGATCTTGAAACCAAAATTACAGAGTTCACTGAAGCGGTCGTCGCTACCCATAGCCACGCCTCCCAGCCAATAGTGAACGCTCACCGAAACTACACTCCAAATCACATTAATCAACTTATTAAGCATAAAAACAACCTACGTAAACGATATCAGCAGACTTTAAATCCTTTTTTATAAAACTTTATGCAATAGAGCTCAAGCCAACCTCAAAAAAGAACTTAAAATATATAGTAATGATACTTGGAATGCTAGACTAGAAGCTCTAAATACAACTGACAATAGCCTCTCTGGGAGGCACAGCGGTTCTTAAAAAATAAAAGATCTCAAATTCCTACGTTGAACTGTGCTACTGGTATGGCCGTCACTGATCCGCAGAAGGCTAACCTCCTTTGCTAATACGATTAAAAATAGCTTCATTGAAAATAACCGCATGCAGAACAACTACGATCAGGATGACGAGGTTGTCACCTCTGCTGTGAATACCTTTCTCTCTTCCCCCTTCTTCTACTCAAATTGAACCTGTCATGCCTGATGAAATTATTAACTTCATTAAAAATACTAGCTCTAAAAAGGCCCCCGGTAAAGATACTATCACAAATAAAATGCTAAAAAATTTTCCTCTCAAATTAATCCTCATACTAACTATTCTTGTCAATAAAATTCTTAAATTTCATCACTTTCCTAGTAACTGGAAAGAAGCTATCATTTTCCCTATTATTAAACCTGGTACAAATAAAAATCTTCCTAATTCATATAGACCTATTTCTCTCCTTTCAACTTTAAGTAAATTAACTGAGTACATTATTCTTAATAGACTTAAAAATTCATTAATGATAATAGCCTAATTAACCTAATCAATATGGATTTACAAATAAACTATCTACCCTTCATCCTCTTCTCAGACTAACAGAAAGTATTTCGGAAGGTTTCCAAAAAAAAGAAGAGCACGGGAGTGGTCTTTCTGGATATCCAGAAAGCCTTCGACCGTGTTTGGATTTTTAGGACTCACTTTCAAACTAATTACTTACGATATTCCTTCTCCCTCATTCACCTCATCCACTCGTATCTCACTAACAAGATCCTTTCGGATCAGAGTAAATGAATCATTATCTAACTCTCATTCCATCTCTGCAGGGTGTCCTCAGGGGCTCATTGCTCGGGCCCCTGTTGTTCAATCTCTATATAAATGACATTCCCAGCTACTCACTAACAAATATTAGTCTCTATGCGGATGATACGGCCATTAATGCCACGTACAAAAACTTAAAGACTGTTACCTTTGCCATTAACAAACACCTCAAGCTGCTAGAAAATTATTACGACAGATGGAAAATTAGTATCAATGTAGAAAAAAAAAATCTTGTGCCGTCATCTTTACCAAAAAGCGCACCATTCCTCCCCTCTCATAATGTTCAATAAACAAATTCCCTGGTCTCAGAATACCAAATATCTTGGCGTTATTTTTGACTCGCACTTAACTTGGAAACAACACATATTACACGTTCGCGATAAGTTCCGAAAACAATGTTTAAATTTTTTCCCCCTAATTTCCCGGAACTCACATTTAAGTAGAGATAACAAAGTGCTTCTTTATACAGCCGTTATGCGTCCAATACTCGCTTATGCCTGTCCAGTATGGGGTTATGCTGCTAAAACCAATATTAATATTTTAAATACTCTGCAGAATTCATATATTAGAATGATTGTAAATGCCTGCCGCTACATGAAAATGATCGCATAAATAAAGCTCTTAAAATCACTAGTTTTAAAGCACATATTCAAAAATTAGCTATAAATTTTTTCGATAATTTGCCAAAATACTAATAATGTAAATATGTTAAATCTAAACGATTACAACTGTAACGATAATACTAAAGGCCAAGAAGAATCCTTTTGGATTACAATCCGCCTTAGCTTTTATCCCTGCAATAATTTTTTAATTATTGCACCCTAGTAAATTTTTAAAATTTTTTATTATTTTTCTTTCAATATTTATTTAATCTCCACACCCAACTGACAAGTATATATTTTTAACTTTTACCCCCATGGGCAGCCAGCCTGAGGCTAAATTCACTTCTACCTCCAATTCACTGAGAGAGCAGTCCTAAGCTCTCAGCACCGTATAAAACTTTAACTCCAAGTAGTCATCTCTAAGCCCCTCCTCCCGGATTCCATCACCACAGCCAAATCGCCGACATGTCACTCCGCAGACTGAAAAAACCAACGAAGTCAAGTCCTGCATCACAGACATCATGATATGGGATTGAGGACTGTTTATCAGTCCAGGTACCCAAAAATAGACTGTCATCCACTGTCATCCACTGACGAAGGCGAACGCATACTAGAAGGACTTGGCTGGTGTCTCCTCGCTGCGATGTTGTATTTGGTAACACCCGGTTGCGCGGCAAAAGGTCCGCCATGTTAGATTATATATGATGAAAGCGTAATAAAGGAATATTGTGAAGATGATGATCTCCTCATTTTACCAGCAGGCCTGGGTCCTGTCA
>BMAU01004601.1:0-18053 GCA_019973935.1 Trichonephila clavipes
GATGGATGCGCAATGAAAATACATGTAAACAATACGGAAATTTAACATTTAAGATAAAAATATAACAACAGCACTTACTTTCTTATTGTTGATCCTTCCAAGTGGAGGGTAAAGTGTAACAACTGCTTTTAAAAAATTCTGGAAGTCTCGTCGCTGAGTGAGTGATCGCGAGACGCCATAAATACTCAGCGAGGTAATGGTCGAACATGCCTTCTGCGTGGCTGGTGTGATTACGGAGAAAACGTTTTATTGCCGATTAACTTACTATTGGAAAACCACGAATTCTTTCTTATACTTCTGCAAACATCATGCGTATTCACACCTTTTTTCCACATCTCCATTCAAATCCATCCAAAAAACAACACTCTTTCGTTCATTTAATCCCATTTGCTCATTACATTTAGGACATTCATAACTTGAAGCAATTAATCCTTCTTTCATACACCATTCAATCAATTCTTTCTTGCCTCTAGCATTCAATAACGTAAAAATTCTAACGTGTATTCACTTACAAGCGCAGCCATACTTTCAACCCGGTGCCCAACAACAAAATGAAATTTGAAATGCGCGCCCACAAATGACGAAAATTCTAGAAAAGTTAGGGTTGCCATATGTTGTATTTAAAAGCAAGGTTACCATGACGGCGCAATTATCGCCAACCAAAGTAATTCGCGCCAAGGGTGGGGGCTCTCCTAGGAGTGAACCCATATTTTGTTACAAATTGCACAAAATTTTATTGGCAGTACGATGACTAAAATTAAGAAGAGGCAATTTAGAAATCTTTTCAGTCCAGAAACATTCCTTTATTTAAAAATTTAGAAAAAAAAAAAAATATTACTGCATATTTCTATTTACTTCCTTTGTCGTTTAAGGAACAAAATTTGTCCTAAAAATATCGGGTATTACGAATACTTTTTTTAAAATAATCATTATCAATTGCTTTTGTTTCAAAATTGAAATTAAGGTAGATCATGGAAGGTGTTGGGGATCTCCTTTGAAAAAGAAAGTTTAACGATATAAAAAAACACTTTTACACTATTTATTTGAGAGTAAGGTTATTCGCGAATTAATGTAAAATTTCATTGAAAGATATGTAAATTTGAATTTGTTTCTGGAAAATATACATGTACCTGAATAGAAATGAGCAATTATATATATTAGTTGATTTTTAAGAAAATATAAAATTATATTATTTTAATTTAACAGACTCAATATCTTTTTTAATTACATACAAATAACTTATCCGAGAAAAAAGATTACTGCAACGAAATGCATGCTAATTTTGTCACGAGATGGAAGTAAATTTTTTCCAGAAATCACAACAATTATAAAAATCTCTGATGTCTCAAGAACTGTGTTTTTGCTATAAAAAGAATCCATTATATTTTATGCTTCCTCTTCTTTATTGACGAAATAAATTACTAGGTAAGAAATTTAAACACTTTATGATGAATTATAAAATCCTCATATGAAAACTTTTTTTGTTATTTACAGCACTGCTGCGCAAAGTTGTACTTCTGCAACAAACAAAAAAAACTGACTGAAATTCAATTTAAAACTGCTTAATTTATTTTTCATATATTCCCCTAATATTATTACTTGAGTACTAGCTGATATAATTTTTTCATACAAATTTAGAAAATTACGAAGTAAAGGTTTACCTTTAATTGTTCACTTTATTTATCATAGATGGCACCACAAGACGGGGGTCATTAAATCGCATTTGATCCATCGAAGGAAGCGAGTTCATTTGAAAAGTGACGCCAGCGTAGCAGTAAGGTAAATAAAATTAAATTCGTAATATTGACACATAAGGTAATGAAACTACATAACATATTAAGTAATTTATTTAAAGGTTAGCAAATATAAATGTATTATGAAAGTGATTACTCTTAATTTAAGCTCAAAAACAATTATGGCATAATAATTTCGTCTAGAATAAATCCACAAGCAGAGTAAAAGGAGAAATAAATTTCTTAAAAATATTTGTTATGTGTTTCTTAATAAATTATATAAACATTTTTCAAGGATCAATGAAGAAGAAAGAGTGGAAAGCAAAAACCCTTTAATGGTTGATTTGTCGAATCGGGCACTTATCGCGCAATATATATCTTAAAATTTTTATATACGAATTGGAAGGTTTCAAGGAAATAATTCATTTGTAAAGAGATATGCATACATATAATAAAAGTAAGTAATAAATTATTGAAAACATATTTTCTTGTTTTCAATCTAGACCAGTGATATGCAAACTATTGATCCATGGAACGCTTAGAACATGGGTGTCAAATTCACAAAGGTAACTCGGGCCAAGCAAACAAGGTTTAACTTTAGGCGGGTCACACACAAAAAAAGCATTATTTATATATAGACATAAGTTCTCAATTCAAATATTACATTATAATAAACACATATAAAAGAGCAAAAAATATTAATATTCACATCCTGACACTTGACACCTCATTTCTTCTGATATTTTTCCAATTTCGGGAGAATTTTTTAAAATTTTTTTATTACGTATTATTGTGGGGGTATATATTAGCGGGACCGCAAAATTGTTCATTGTGGGCCGCGAGTTTGACACCCTGACTTAGAACTATAGGCGTTTTCAGAAAACCTCATGTTACACACACACTTTCTCCCATTTCTATAGGCTGAAGTACACGGGGCGTGTTTACAAGCTACAAGCCGGCGAGTAAGAAGCCGGCGAGTTGGCGAGTGCGCTAGTTGTCAAGTACACATAAACATTCCACTCGCTCAGTAGCCAAGTAGCTGGCACGTGGAAATATACTGTTTTAGTTGATTCGTAGTGGTTTCCTGTTGACAAAATGAAGTGGAATGCGAATAACATTTCGTTGTTTTTACAACTGTATCAACAGTTTCCGGCATTGTGGAACATTAAAGATAAAAATTACTGCAACAAATCGTTGAGGGATACGGTGTTTAAACAACTAATGTCTGAACTGGAAGAAAATCAGTTGTTGGGGCAAATGGATAATAAGCAACTTAAGGCAAAAATTAAGTCCATTAAAGATGTCTACAGAACGGAGTTAAATAAAATTGAGAAAAGTAAAAAGAGTGGATGTGGGGTAGCGTTTCGCGTTTTGTCGTCTAATTAACTCTTTTTTAATCACTTTTGATAGAACTAAAACTCCCGATAGAACTAATTCCTCCGACATTTTCAAGACCGTTCTACTCGTTGCTTCTGGACAATCCACAAGCTACTGTCAGTACACTTGGCTAGTTTACAATCTAAATCGCTCAAAAGCCGGCGAGTGGCGTGTAAAGTCGCCGGCAGAGTCAACTTTTTCAAGAGCTTTTTTAAAAGCAGCTTTTAAGCGAGTGCGGTGAGTACACTGGGCTAGTTTACGAGCTGCTTGTAAAAAAGCCGGCTTGTAGCTTGTAAACTCGCCCCGTGTACTTGACCCTTATACAATAAATGATTGTTGCAATATCCTGTATCCAGAGGCGCACACAAAGCCCTAGATTTTTTTTCCGATTGATTATAATTCTAAGTACATAGTAGGTAAAATTTAATTAAATATTTGTTATTAATGATTAATTTTATTAATTAATGCTAATTATTTATTCAATAATTAGTTTTTTACTGTATTTTGTTCCCGAAATTCGCCAAAATCAACAGGGGCATGATACAAGCATGGTGAACTTTCAACCCCGGAACCCCCCTTGAAAAATTCCTGTGTGCGCTACTGCCTGTACCTAACCTTAAAGTTAGCACCATGAATTTGGGACCACCCGGTATAAATTTTCACAGCATCAGAAATGTCTTATTTTTTATAATAATTTTTTCTAAGCTTAAATAAATGTTGTAAAACATATCTTTACTGTAACGGCCTCTTACAGCTTTCTCTAAATCTGTTGAGCATCAAAGTCCACTAGTTGGAGTGGAGTGGAAGTTCTGAGATTGAGGTACCACCTCAAGTGATACCTTCGTCATTTGATCGCGGTTCAAAAATTACGAGGTCCGTCGACAATAATCCTTGGGCTGATTTAGAATGTGGCATTTGTTAAAAATATATATACGAGTACGAAGTAGAATTCTAAAGTCCACGGACTGAGTCTATAACTTACGAAAACACACTGCCAATTAAATTTCTGAAATGCATCGTACTTCGAAACAAGACCCTTGAGCAACAACACATTTTTGCCATGCCTTGTAAAGGATATCGAAACATTTTTGAAATCAATTTTTAGCCATTTCATTTAATTCAACCTACGGTGCTCTTCTAACTTCATCTGCAGTTTAAGCTCGACGATCTTGAAAGCGATGTTCCAGTTCAGGAAACAGGCTGAAGTCTCAAGGGGCGAGATCAGGGGAGAAAGGTGGATGTGGCAAAACAGTTGTTTTCGTTTTCGCCCGAAATCAAGTGATAAGGAAGGATAAGTATGTTGGAGCGTTGTCATGCAAAAGCACCCATGACTGCTCAGCCCACAATTTTGATCTCTTATTTCGGATCAAATCACCCAAACGACGCGGGATGTCTACATAGAGTTCTTTGTTCACGGAGAGTTTCATCAGAGATAAATTCCAGATGCAACATGCCCTTGGTATGGAAGAACACCTCTAACATGACCTTCTCTTCATAGCAATCTTGGAATTTCTTCTGATTGTATCGAGATTTCCATGTTTCTGATGCTATCTTGGATTGAGGGTCGTATAAAAACACAATTTCTCATTTCTAATAACAATTCTGCCAAGTTCTTTGTCAAAAGGCGAGATTGTCTCCTGCCATTACCTATTGATTTTCGTTTAACACTCAAGGAACGATGTGTTGACTCACCCTGATCATTAGTCGTCAGTATCTGTTGACATGTGACCGAGGCAATCCCAGTTGTTTCTTCGGTTTGTGCTATTGTTTAAATCTTGTTTTAACGTACCACCGCAAAAACCGTTTCGTTGTTTTTAGCGGTGGACGCCCAGAGCGTTTTTCATCTTCGACATTTTTTCTGCCTTCTCTGAAACTTCAATACCACTCAAAAGCTTGCGTTTGTGATAAAGTGATAAGTTGTGATAAGTAAGTGATAAGTTTGTGATAAAGTGTCTTGCACAGGGGTACTTTCTTACGAACTTCGGCAGTTCGTAAGTCTCCATAGAACTCGTTCGCAAGCGAACACAAAATTTGATATTCATTCTCTGCTCAACGTACGCACTTTCTTTCAATCGCCAGCTACTAAATGCATCCACCTACAAAATACGCTACCGTAGTGAGCCACCAATCACGTGATATGGGACAAACTTTTTTTAGTAAAGGGGAAGAATGCAGTAAATTAAAAATGTTATTCTAGTTGCTCTACTGCAAAATTTTTTCACGTCATAGACTTTTGAGGAACTTTTATAGGAACTTTTTGAATTTTACTTTGTATATATAAAACACGTTCTGTTAAAAACGGGACTGCAAATCAAAATTTTTGCTGTCGAATAAAAAAAATGATTTTTTATTAGTAAAGTTAAGTAACACTAATGAAATATCTATCTTCTAGTGAAAATGCATAAAACGAAATATCGGTTAACACAAAATAATAAAACAGTTCCAACAAACTACCATGTATTTTCATGCATGTATCTTCTTGTGACACAAAACAAAAATCGCTTAACACGAGAAGATTTTACTTCTGGAGTACTGAAAACACAAGCCATGCAGGCGAGATTTAAGAGGGGATTTATAAGAGGTTTCGTAGAAAGGAGGCTAACTTGATTTTGAAATTACCTCAGAATATCCTGAGACACGAGCCAGTTTTGTTTACCTAAGCTTCTTTCCCCATTCAAGCCTACAAACAACACACAAAAACATCTAATCTCCTATCAATTAATTGGCTTTGGAATCCGATGACAAGTTCATCGTAGTGTGGGTAAAAATCCGTGATTTTGGTTCGCCTTTTTTCCCCCTTATTTCTGAAGATTTTTTTACGAGCACTATGACAAAGTACTCAGGATAAAGTAACCTGCTATTCCGCTTTAAATGATGAAGCTTCTTAAGGCTGTTGATCAAAAACGGAAAACGAAAACGGAAATTTGTAAAGAATTTGGTATTGCACAAACTCTACATTATCAACAATAATTAAAAGAAATAGAGAAAATAACGGAAATGTTTGAACGAAGTAAGTTTGAGTCAAAATGAAAACGGATATCGGACAAGCACGAGGATGTAGCGACGGCTTTACTTGTTTGGTTCAAACGAGCGAGATCTCAGAATGCTTCCATTTTTTGTAAATTTTGTATTAAATTTCATTAAGTTCTTGTGGATGCTTCTGTTTCATTGATTTTTATTAAATACATGCATATACACATATCCATGTTAATAAAATGTATTCCAATTAACTTAATTTTGTTGAATATATTTTTTTATTTGCAATATCGCTCTTAACACGAAAAAAAATTTCAGCCCCCTCTGTTTCATGTTAAGTGATTTTCACTGTATTTTCAAGGTAATTTATTTGTTTTTTGTTTGTTCTTAAGAATCCTAATTAATCATTTTCTCTTCAAATGACAGCTTCTAAGCAACGTGAGGAAACTATTTATTCTACTCATTAAAAATCGAATATTTAACCCAATGCGTGATTTGGGTGATAATACAAAATCGAATAAGTTAGATATCAGCATATAATTAAATTAATAACAGACTTCAAAAAAGATAGCGTACCTAAAAAATTGTATCTCTCTCATACCTGAAAATTCATTATATGAAAGATTTATTATTCCCAATGTATGTTACTTATATAAGTGTAACCGTTGTAATAATAACAAATAATTTTGTTATTTATATGATATAGAGAGTAAAAAAAATTTCCCTACAGAGAAAAATCAAGGTTTCGAATAAATTACAATAATTTCTAATTTCCTCATTAATTACTTTGAACCGTAAAATAAGAGTATAATAAGTATCATTCTTTTAAAAAGTGATACAAGCATTTTAGTTAAAATATTTAGGAGATATTAGGGAGCATTATGCAAAAATTACTTGCCCACGCAATATGCAACTTATTCTTGGCACTTCCGTAACTGTACAAAAATTAGTTTCTGAAACTGGAGAGTAATAAAATAAATAGGGTGATAGGGTTGAATTCTATCTTATAGCTACAACACTTTCATTCAAATGTATTTAAAGCTATTTTTGTAGGTAATAGAGTTAAGAAATAACAGAATATGCTTGTAAATACCGTATCTACCGTATATACTTGAATCTAAGCCGCACTTTTTTTCCAGAGTTAAGGGTATAGTGGACCATCACAATGTCAAATTTTGGTCGAAATTGCGATTTTGAATTTTTATACTAATAATATCCCTTTATTTCATAGAATAATTCTGTCAAAAATTTGTCAATTTAATTAATTATTACTGAATTATTTATTTTTATTTTACTCAAATAAATGTGTTTAAAATGCACTTTTCTTAACTCGTAAATTTCCTCTTTTCATTGTTACGCAAAATGCTCCTTGCGTTTCAAATTACGTTATACCTCTTTGAAATTTTCACAACTCATGAAAGATGATAAATTTACAAATTTGTACATCAGTTTTCTAAAAAATTTAACGAATCACATTTTGCGTTATTTTGAATACCTTGAAAGTGATAGAACTGGTGAAATATTTCATATAGCATAGAAAATTTATCTTTTTTTTCTTTAAATTTTATTCTGAATTGAAAATTTATGCACAGATATATTTTGTTCTCGTTCATCTACATATAAAGCAAATATTATGTACATATCTTAAAAACTAATACGCAAGATGCATTTTTAAAACAAAATTTTAAAATTGATTTAAAAATTTTGAAGTTAAAAATTAAATTTTTACAAAAATGAGTTTATAATAGTTTTTTAAATATATATATATATATATATATATATATATATATATATATATATATATATATATATATATATTTAAATAGTGATATATAATAATCATTTATGTATTGATTCTGTTTTCAGCTAATTAAGGTATCCGACTATGTTCGGAACCGTGATTTTAAAAAAGCGCATTAATGGATAATTTTCGTGATATTTAGTGTCATTTAGATTAGAATACATACATAAAATTGTTTTAAGGACATTGTGGACAAAAAATAATTTAATACAATATTTCGGCAAAAAATTAACTTAGAACGACCTTTTTTTAAAATGTTTTCTTTTTGTGAAAAAGGCTTCTATTATAATAATATTTTGCCTGTACAGAGCTGTGTTTGCTCTGTACAGAGGCTCAACTATGATTGTTGAAAAATTTCCATTTTCAGAGTTTTACAACCAATTGAAATAATTATCTGCGTTTTTTTTCTTAAAATTTCTCCCCTCTGTTGTCGTAAAACATGGATAAACCCACTTCTAAGCTATATAGTTCAAAAATTCTTGTTGAACCTCTGTACAGAGGTCTGAGCTATGCACAGGCAAAATATTATTATAATAGAAGCATTTTTCACAAAAGGAGAATATTTTGAAAATGGGTCATTCTATGTTCATTTTTTTTCAAAATATTGTACTTAAATAATTTTTTATTGTAATACTATTTTTAAAACAATTTTATGTACATTTTATAATCTGAGTACAACTAAATATCATAAATATTATCCATTTATACGCTTTTGCAAAATCACGGTTTCGAACTTAGTCGGATACCTTAAGCGAACAGATTAAGAAATTAGTGTTAATGGTCGACCGTCCCCTTAAATCGGATGTGGCTTAGAGTCGAAGGTAAAACATTTGTTGGATGGGGAAAATTGAATTTCCACCCTTTTCAAAAGGAGAAATGTAACCGTTCATACTGGCTACTTTCATCAACGACTTATCCTATTCCGTATAGTTTATTTCTAGTATTCAATCTATCCACAATATTGTTGTGTGCTCGTATTTAGTTTTTTCCCGTATACTCTTTCTTTTAACCCTCTCGCTGCGTAGTGTTACGTAGGTTACGATTACGTTTGCCTGTGGGAATCGCGGGATGCGTAGCGAGAGAGTTGATAACTTAAACATCAAACATATCGGTAACAACATCAGGACGAGTTCATTACGACGCTTGAAGAAAAGGGGAAGCAATTTTATATACTGAAAAAAATGGAAGCAAAGCAGCGGCCACTGAAAATTTGACACTGATGAAACAAATTTGCATCGATGGCGTAGACAAAATGATATGACTTTTGCTTGTAAATGTTCAACATTAAATAATTCTTTTACATTCTTCTATAATGTATTCTTTAAAAAATATATATAGCATAACCAATGCACTGGATGGCACGACACCGTGTGGGAAAATGATGACGCCAGTACCCATTCCGAAGTCATCTGTAACAATGGAAGTGACGAATCGTTTTCGAAACATGATCCTGATGGTTAGAGTGGTTATAGGTTCATGTATGTATTTTTTTGAAAGTTTTTTATTCTGGTAAAAAAATTAATTAATTTTTAACTTCTTATAATTCCTCATTAAAAACTTTCTTAAAATTTTCTTAAATTTGGGACATATTGACGTACCTCTTGCAAAATTTTTTATTTTTTCTCAAAATCGCTTAGGTAATCGGGGTGTGGCTTACATTCGAGTAATTACTGGTGTAATCGTGAAGTAATTGAAGTCACCTGAAACACAAAATCATTGAAACACAAAATGAATTTCAAGCTTTTGAGGATACAAACTGATCCAGAAAATCTTCGAAGTCAAGCTTTTTTAAGACCAGGGAAGTATATTTCCCACCAACTTCATTAATTTTTAAATGTCGATGGGAACATTTATTCCGTTGCCAGTACTTCGAGTAACACGACCACTGATTTCTGGATTTTCAAGGCGTAAGCTCAAAGAACGAAATTTACGGGAAATTTGGCAAGTATTATATGGCGGGCTGACATTGTCCGAACTATAAAAGCTTCAAGTATTAGGTGGGTATGCCATTTGTACAGAAATGGCAATACCTTTAAAATAACTTTTTTGAAAATTGAAGGGACCAGATGTAGAGGACTAGATGTAGTGCCATTTTTTCTGAAAAAAAAAATGTTTAATGAGGTACAGATGTGGGAACCCCCCTGGATTGCACCCTGGACACTAAGGTTGAATTGAGGCAAAAAATAACCAGACGACATTTTTACAATAGCAAATAATTTTTATTCACTTGAATCAATTATCAACCTTCTAAATACAAATGTAAATCAATATGTCTACGTCAATGGGATTGAACTTTACTATTAAATTAAATCACGAAGTATGATACTAATCAACTATTAAACTCAATATCGAACTGGTTTACCGCAATAAGAGGACCGAGAGATATACGCAATTTGAATTACTAGAATCGTTAACTTAACACTAACTCTATTATTTATTTAATCTTATTATCCGATAATTGAATTTTAAATATCACCTAACTTTTACTACTTCACTCCTTTCCATTCGGCTTAAACTTTCCGAATGTAGATCGCTGCTTTATAATCAGCCAGAAACTAATTACACAATCAACTTGAATCTTCTTAGCGCTCCGTCTATGAATCTCTTGGCTCAATAGCCTTCCGCTAACCTACAACACTCTCCTTACATGCTTTGATTCATTTGCATATCCCGTTTTCTCATTTTAGAGCTGGTTGGAAATATATACGAATTTACAATCCCCAAAGACGCCCAAGAGTATTAGTGATAAAATGCCGTATAGATTCATCACACAGACGTGCCGTCAAATGATTTTGACATGTGATTATTGGGAAAATAATTAAACTAAATACTAAAAAGTCAAAACTCTTTATTTACTACGAAAAAAATACATTTTGTACTGTATAGTAGTAACGTTTTGATAATACGTGTAATTCAAATTAAATTAACATTAGTGATTTTGTTTTTACAGATTAGATGACAAATAACTTATATTAAGATCGGGTAAGATGTTACTTTTAGCAAAATGCACGCTGAATTGGAGTCACTTGCCAAATGATTTCTAAGCGAGTCCTTAATGTTATTCACCTCTGAAAATAATGACTCGTAGGCATAGGCAGATGAAAATATGGTTAAAAGAGCATGATACAACTTCTTCAAATAGTTAAATGTATTTGGAATCCGTTACATACATACCACTGTTCCCGAATATAAAACCCATACCGTTTTGACACCTTTATTAATCATGCCATATTTCTCGGTCCACCAAGTTTGAAATACTCTGTTAACTTACCATCTTGCACTTCGATTTATTTATTAATTTGCTGAACAAGCCATGTTAAAAACAACAGTTAAAAATCGTAAATATAGCACAAATAAACTTTAAATTACAGTTGTATCAACGAAATTTACTATGCTATGCGGGAAAAAAAATTGCATCATTAGCAATTGCAGTCCTCGACGTAATTAAGACTAGGCAATAGAGCAAACGAGAGTGCTTCTTTCCGCCCCATGACCAATCACTCGAGTTAGTTCGTAACACTTCGTAGTGAACTTTGTTATTTTGAACTAAAATGCAAACCGTATTGATGGTTGACGTGCCAAAAAGATTGTGTCACGTGACATTGGTTCGCCATCCCTACATGAGGGTCAGACCATGCTGAAAAGGACCTCAAACTAATGCGAATCAACCGATGGAAAGCAATTGGGACTAATAGGGTCAAATGAAGGAGAATCAGCGAGTCAGCTTTGGCCTGCAAAAGGCTATTGAGCTTATGAAGAAGAAGCACAAAAAACGATCTGTAAGTATCGTATATTGAACAGCAAGAAAACTGCTCCAGACGACTAACGGTTAATTAAACTTGGTGAACTATTACATACTATTTAGTTTACAAAATTTACAAAAACATGCAGACGTTGCCGTTTGGGCTTACCAAAGCACATGAGAAGAGAATGTAATGACTTCATTACCAACCCTGGGATAAACTATTTATTTCAATTCTCAAATCATCAGAAAATATTTTATCACAATTAATTAGCAAAATGTCCACAGATTTCGAGTCTTTTTTTCGCTGCAATATCTCATCTCTCTCATAAAAATAATGAAGTAATTCATCGCTCTGCGGTAATTCCACACCGAGTCGGGTGAATTCACTGGCCCCAAATCCGCCTTACTTCGCGGACTCAGTATCGCTTTCCTATCGCTGATAGGGACTCAGACCGTTCCCGGTTCTTTTCAGTTCGGATTCCGCGCAGTACTTCGCTGTCTCCCTATCGTTTCGCTCTATCGTTGAAGAGACCTCAGAAGGGCTCCTCAAAAATCCAGTCTCTTCGCTGAAGAGCTTCACAACGGCTCTCCCAAAAATCCAATCCTCTCTCGGGCGCTCTCGCTCCCCTTATATCCTCTCTCTCTCATACCATCCTTCGCCTAATCATCCTTCTGTTATCTCTTGTTCTTTTGCAGCCCCTGTCGGTCTCGGCTCCCTTGATCTCTTGTTCTTCTGCCGCCCCGGTCGGTCTCAGCCCATTTCCTCTCTAGGTCCATGGGCGGCGATGTCTAGGTGCACATTGTAAGTTTTCAGACGCACTGTCGTCACCGAATCGTGGGAAAACAGAAGCACAATGTTAATGCGTCTCTTTTTGACACCGAGGACAGCCTGAGAAAAGATACAAATCTTTGACCTCCCAGTTCCGAAATTCTTTCCCAGCAATTAGGGAAATGTCTGGAATTTCCCCCAACGTCTGTCGGCAAGGGGTACGTTTAGTCATTAGGGGGAAGAGACCGGCTTCGTCACAAGAGCAAGATAATTTTGTACAGCTTGCAATGCCCCCACAATGTGTAGATCTTTGTTTTAGGAAATTTCATGGAAAGTAATGCGTATAAATTTTTAAAGTTGGATTTCAAAATATATCTAATTTATATTTCCTTTTGTGGATTTTAGTATTTGGAAATTATATTTAATAAATACTATATAAAATGAGATATAAAAAGAAATTCAAAACATAAGATGTCCCACCATTGGAGAGCTCTCAGTGAAGGATGGGAACATACTCCCCCCTTCCCCCACAAAAAATAGTCTTAAAAATTAAATTACTTTTAAGTAATGTTTAAAATGAATTTCTGTTCATAAATCAAACTCAATCCCAAATAGATTTTAACATAAACTTTATAAGAAACAAAAATGGCCTTATAAATAACGTGACCAGTTTTTTTTACAATGAAAAGGAGGACGAAAAATTTAATAAGGAATTAGAACATAAATATATGCAACATTTCATTAATAAAAACGAAAAATACACTTACGTTTACATCACTTTTAATTATTTACTTAATCCAGTATTTTTCCATTGAATGATTTTTTTTTTTGCTAATGTAACTATAATAATGCTTTGTTTAGATTTTTCAGTTTTCCCCAATATATCGGAAATTGTAGAGCAAGAAATGTCCTTCATATTGAACTTTACGGTAAATGCTGATATAGCAGCATTCAACTCTGATTTCTCACTCGTCCGAAAATTATTACCAAATTAAAACTCTTTCAACTGCTGCATTCGTTTCAGGGCAGCACAACGTGTAAATTCAACAAGAATAGCTATATTTTCATGTGGAATGTATTCATTTTTGAAATTGCTAAGTATTTCCACCATCTTTTATCAATTTCAACATGCTGATTTACTCAATTGTGTGTTGTAATTTCTCATCAGAATTAAAATATACATTCAGTCTTCTATTGTATTCAAACCGACAATTGTCACCGATTTTAATACCAGGCATTTCTTTCAATACAATGCCAACTCAGCTTGCTATAACTACCCTATTTTACTTACGATGAAGTAAAAAAAAACACACACCGCTGCACCGCCTCTGTTATTTGCTGTGATATTTGTTTCAGACCATTCTTTGACAAATCGGGAACATGCTTAGTAAAAATTCTTGCATTACTTTGGTCAAGTTTTTTCCACTATGCCCTGATCTGATTGACAATTTTCTTTTTATAATTAAAGGAATAAATTTTTCTTCAAATCGTCATTTATATTGAAAGATTAAATTGTTCAAATAAAACTAATTTCTGTACCTGAAATACGTTTACCATCAACCTTTTGAATCATTTTGTGAAAAATAGATGCCTGAGTATGCATAAAATACATTAATATCTCCGACAATTAATACTGTACCAGTATATGATGCGTAACAGTTAGGCCTGGCATCTCTGAACTCAGAGATTAACAGATAAGTTTTAAAATTTTGAAAAAGACTTTTTGAGGTAGTATAGATCCAATGTGCAATCTCATGGACAGACTGACGCCAGACAGTAATCACGTGATTCCAACGTCAATAAACAGCATGGTTTTCCTATTTGTTTGTTGACGCCGTTCTGGTATCTTAATTTTATCTAATTAAAAACATATATCATTGTATTTTTTGCATTATTCTTAGCATATATATTTGTTAGAAATATTTTAACAACTCGCGTTTACATAATTTTTGTTTTATTTATCTCTACTTTATTTATCTAATTAATTATTCGTGCGCTTCGTTAGTGTTAGCTGGGATATTTATTTATATTTCTTTATTCACTTAGATATAGCTCATAGTTATTTTAGTTATTAATTAATTTTGTAGTTCTCTTTATTTCACATTTTTCACAAGAATGGCACATAGCATAGGTTCGAAACCGCTTCTTCTGAAAATTTCAATTTACACGAAATATTAAATTACAGTGCGAAGTTTTTCAGTGCCACTGGAAATCGAAGTGTTGCTGCAAATATATCGAAAGGATTAAAATTATTCGACGATAAATTCGTAAGCAAGATATCATTTACTGAGCCTGATTTCTTAATGAATGATGATTTTTATTCAAGGCTTTGTTAAAAGCCGAAATGAAGAAGAGTGACATACAAGCCATCTGTTCAAATCAGAACAACTTGTCCGCTAAGTTAAAAATTTTGTTTTAATTTAGGAACTTTTTTAAAAAATGATTATGATTGCATTACTATTTACTTTATGCTTTAATATAACTCATTGTTTTAAAATACAAAATAGGATTCTATGTATTAACATTGATAGTTATTTAATTAAAAGTTGATTCCCAAAAGATAAAAAGAAATGTGAATGGGCTAATTTATATTTTTTAACATCAACATTATTAGGTGATAAGTTTATAATTTGATTCTTATTTTTTAGAGTAGCATTGAATATCACTCTTCATTGTTTTCTATTTTAATGAATATGCATTATTAAGTTTTTAGTCATTCTATAATTATTGCTATTTATGAGTAAATTCTAATTTGATTCCAACACATTAAAAGTAAAAACACAAGAAATGCCAAACCATTTTGAAAAAGAAATGTAAATTTTTCATTTAAAACTTCAATTCAATGGGTGAGCAAATATTGTGTAAACATTAAGATTCTCCCCAAAATTGTTAGTAATTTTTCTTATAAGGCATAGTATTTTTAATTCAAATACTTTAAGACGTATTTTTATAAACTGTTAATTTTATTTATTTGAAATTTTTATTTTACATGATTTATTTATTTAAATTTTAAATTATGGTCTATTTAATAAAATTGAATTTAAACTGAGCTGTAAATTAACTTTAGCATAAATTTTTCAAAAATGTATTAGTCAGTAGACTGATATGTAAATACCGAAAACTTATATGAATTTTTCAATCTAATTTTAAAATTTATTACTTTAATATTTAAAATTTTATATTTTTAATCCTTAGGTTATAAGTGCAACATGTGTACTTGTCCTGCTGGAGGCACTCCAGCATTTTGTAAACATGATTTTTCTTTATTGCCGCAATCAATGATTACATAAAGAAACAAAACTGTATGAAGCTCTGAATTTCTTCTGTTCTCATTTCTTCATTTGAAACAGGTGGTTCATATCTATTTTTTAAAATAAAACATTTACATTAATATTATATTTTTAAAAATGATTTGTAAATTTTGCATTTAAGTACTTTTTAATGCATTTACTTTTATGTATGAATACTTAAAATCACATGTTCGATTAATAATTTTATAAGTAAAAACACTGACTGAGAGAGACTTCTGTTATAAAATACTTTGTAGATGGTGATAAAAACATGAATAGGAGCTAAAATTAAATTATTCCATCAATTCAGAAACAGATTATTATCACAAGTATTTTATTATTTTTTAATGAGAAAGCAAAATAACAGCACACAATACATTAGATAATCTTCTGTGAATCCTCCTTGGTGTATAGACATACTTGTCTTAATATAATATGTATGGTTATTTAAAAAGTATACTCTATATAGTACTAGTTTTATATAAAATACAGAATTACTTCTGTTACTTTATTTTGAAGATTTTATAACATAAGTAAAACTTAAGTTTGTTAAGATATTTAACCATTGAAATATTTTCTAAGTAACTTATTTAAAAAAATTGACTTAAACTTAGCAAAAATTTTGAAGTACTTACATTTCAGTAGAAGTAGAGCGCTTGCATCTTTCCAGAATTCGTCCGAAAGATGGACTTTGTAAACGCAAAATTTGTTGGCACCGATCCAGGTTTTAAAGCACTCGGTGATTTAGTGTAAATTTTTATTCGAAACATTCCTTCGAAATGATCCGATCTGGGAACTTAGTACAGAAGCATAAGAAGGTTCGAATTTTCCCGCCTAATCTTTGCTATCCATGTTTTTAATAAATTTGGATTTTCTAAGAAAATTGGAAGAAAGTTTTGTTTCTGCAATTGTCTTTCTTTTTTGGAGTTATTGCATCCATATCCAAAAAGAATAATTAACTAAAGTTTAAGAGCAAGATAGTAATGTAAACAAATGACACCGCATGCACGTGCGCAAGAGCTGAACTGAATCATGTGATCGTGACGTCACATGAACCTAGTCCATTCCTAATTTCTTTGCTGTCAAATTTTTCCACCTCCATTATTTCTGAAACCGTTATGTTTGCGTTCTCATCAGCAGAAAAAAAAAAAAGACCAGAAATAAGACAAATTTCGACTTTTGAAGCACTCACATCCGGAATCATTTTCACATAAATTCTACTTAGAATCTGTAAATTTAGGTTTCTTCAGATCATTACTCAAACATTGGACCAACGGATGTTAAATTTTGATTTATCTCTAAAAAATATGAATTTACAGAATAAAAAAAAAAAGAAGAAGCTTAAGTAATATGTTCATTTTAAATACGAGGAGCTTTTTAGTCATGCAGACAAATAAATAACTAATAAATAGCTTCGTACGAGTATTCATTGAAACCTGTTTTTGTTTATTTTCGTGACTAACCTCCAAAGTGACGCTTTAATAATTAGTCATTCACTCCTGAGACTCGTGGTGCACTTTATTATTGTTTTTCAAAACCTTTTTTTCATACAGATCGTTTAATTTTATAGCAAGGTGAACAGTCTTCCTCTTTAAAGGGAGGACAGTCCTTCTTTTATTGATCTATCCTACCTCAAAAAGTGTCTATTTCAAAAATTTTAAAACTAATCTGTTAATCTCTGTGTTTAGAGATGCCAAACCTAACTGCTATGCATCATATACTGGTACAGTATTAATTGTCGGAAATGTTAATGTATTTTATATATAATCAGGCATCTATTTTCCACAAAATAATTCAAAAGATTGATGGGTAAATGTATTTCAGCTACAGAAGTTAGTCTTATTTTAAGGGATTTTGTCCTTCAATATAAATCATGATTTGAAGAAAAATTTATTCTTTAATAATAAAAAGAAAATTGTCAATCAAACAGGGTATAGTGGAAAACTGACCAAAGTAATGCAGAATTTTTACTACATGTTTCCAATTTGTCAAAAGTGAAATGGTCTGCTCAAATATCACATCAATAACAGAATGGTGCAACGGTGTGTTTTTTTTTTACTTCATCGTAAGTAACTAGGTAGTTATAGCAAATTGAGTTGGCATTGTATTGAAAGAAATACCTGGTATTAAAATCGGTGACAATTGTAAGTTTGAATAAAATAGAAGACTGAATGCATATTTTAATTCTGATAAATTACAACACAATAATTGATAAATCAGCATGTTGAAATTGATAAAAGATGGGTGGAAATACTTAGCAATTTTCAAAATGAATACATTCCACATGAAAATATAGCTATTCTTGTTGAATTTACGTTGTGCTGCCCTGAAACGAATGCAGCAAGTTGAAAGAGTCTTTTCA